>MJUU01043289.1:85240-99967 GCA_002080025.1 Modiolus philippinarum
CAAAGAAGTATATGTCCTAAAACAAAGCAATGAAAACAAAGCAAAGAAAGACAAAATCTAAGTCTTGCGCATCAGTATGGACGTTCCTTAATTGAATTGAAAAAAAAAGAAATATTTCACACACACACACACACACACACACACACACACACACACACACACACACAAAAACAAACACACAAGACGTACATGTAATATGTGTTTTTCCATTGTACCAAGAAACAGAAATATGTGGCTTATTTTGCCCTGCAGGTTTGACTCGTCATAATACTGATTTAACTCACAATTTTGTTTTGAAATACCTGTACCAAGCCAGGACCGTTGCAGTTGAAATTTTCGGTAGGTTTTCCACCTGCTTGTGTTTTTGCCCTTTGTATTTCGGTTCTTGATAAATCTGTTGGGTAATTTTGTTATTACCCATATTCTAATTTTTTTGGGGCTTATATTATTTTTTTCCAAAGTTGTAGACGGTTGTCTGTAAGAAATAGAAAATGCATGTAGATCTATAAAAAGATCTTGGCAGTTCGCGGACGAATTAATTAATTCCACACTAGCAACAATTAACCTACGTTTTTCAAGTACTTTTAACGCCGCTGTATATATTCAGTGCATTTCTTTCTCATTTATTTCCAGTACTTATTCCTGCATCTTTGCATGAATGTAAAAGGAAGTTACTTTAAGTAATAAAATGTTTTCAGTCATTTCAGGAATTTACAGTAACTTTTAGTATTGAAAATTACAGTCAAATTTCAATACTGAAAATTATAGTCAAAATACAGTCAAATTTCAGCACTAGAAAGTTTGAAGTAATTTTTCAGTAATTAAATTACATTCAATTTCAGAACTTAAAATCAAAGAATCTCTTAGAACCGAAAATTACAGTAATTTTTCAATCACTATTAGTATAAAAAGTGCAGTCACATTATAGTACAAAAAATTACAGTTATTCTTAAGAACATCATTTTCGTCGGCGAGAGACGGATGTGCTTTTTATATGAACATTTGCTCTTTTTGGTCACAGGCTTGCCCTTTCTTTTAAAAGGACATTTTCTGTAAGGACATTTTCGCACCATATGTTATTGTATGCTTATTACTTCACACCTCCCCCTTTTCGGCTTGGGACCGACAGACCTTACAGAGTATTTAATTAAATTACATGTACATCAGTACTTATTTTAAAAACAAAGTCTATGCCTTTAATAAAAGCTAAAGAGTAAAAATGCGCAAATGTCCAATTTTACCAGCGCAAATATCAAAATTTTATGAGCACATAATCAGATAAAAAGGTACTATCTTACACAAATTGACTCTGAAGTAATAAAATTTGACAACCATGCCATTGACATACTGAGTAAGAGCAAATATTTGTCAAGCAAAAGTACTAATGGCTGACGTATCATCTGCCACATATAGCAAAAGAGATCCAAGAATATTGCCATAGAAATAGAAGAAAGAATTTTTGGGAACATTTCGTGGTCAACGGTCTTTCGAACAATTGATATCATAGTTGTAGGGCCATTTTAATATATGTGCTTAGTAATTAATGGAGGTAATAAAAAATTATCGAGTAGAATTATTAAGAGCCAAAGTCCAAGAGGCAAAAAGACAAAGCTGGTGGAAATTCAATAAAAAAAAGTACTCCGTAATGAGTTGGTACAGGCATTGCAAAAGAAATGCTGGGTTAAACCGGTTTTATGGCGCCACCCCCCTCCTTTCCATTGTGGAAGTGTCCGTTAGTAACTCAACAGCAATGCTATTGTAAAGGTCGTAGACAGTGATTAGAAATGATCATCAAAGTATTAAGTAAAAAAGGAATCTTACATATATATATTATATAAATATTCTGAAAGATAAGTGAATGCATTCTAATCGTTGACAAGGCATTTAGTACATTGTCTATTACAAAAACAGTATAACAGTAAACACCTACAAAGGCCAAAAACTACAACCACATGCCACAATTCACAAGCGAACTGCAAAAACATTAAATAATAATGACAAGGGAAAAACATAAAAAACGATAGGATCTCGGGATAGCCGGACTTGGTACCGGAAATGGCAAATGCCAGTGGTAGGTTTAAACCGGTTTATGGGTACTATATGCTTTATAAGAGAGAGAAACAAACTTATGACAAAGTTATAAGGATGAGCGCATGCAGTTTGCATTGCAACAAGGATGGGTGCAGTTTGCACTTTAATGGAATGTCCAATTTGTTTCTCAAATTGCTTCCATGCTGCAATATATGAAAAATCAAAAGGATACGGGGTAAATGTACATGCGACAAAGTATCAACAAATTCACGGTAAAACCAAGCAATGGAGATGTTGTTCTACATCTTGAAGCAACGAAGAGCTTTGTTCATATCTATAATAAGTTCAAGACGACCCCCTAGAACTGGTTTGATAGCAATGCATTTCTAAATGTCGAACAGCGCTACATTCATGTTTGTATTAAATGGCAAATTACTGTTACAACCGCTAACATCCGTTGCTCGACAAATAAGACTAATAGAAGAAAATTACAACTAAACCGCAGGGCCCTGGAAATATTTTTATCATTCCTTTGACAAATGTCAGCTGCTTCATTTAAGTGGTATCCACATTGAATGTTATCTAATTTCTTAAATATTACAAAATGAAGAACATTGCATGTTTTGAATAAGATACCGAAGTTACTGTAAGTTTGGTTTTTGCATATGCGAATTTCGACAACTCATGTCTCTTCAGTGCTGATCGAATCAAAACATTTGGAAGATACAGTTTACAATATACATCAAATGGTGCTGCAAAGGCAATGGTTTTTATAATATAAGTAAAAAAACTACCATCAACAGCAGTATACATATTGAGTCATGTGATAAATCCATATTTTTTCTGTGTCGCAGATTTTATGCAATCAGAATTCTAAAACAAATTCTAGTAAAAATGCTTTATTGACCTTGGAAACCATCAGAAACACATACTTAGATTTTAAGAATATATCCAATGAACGGCCCAAAGTAAATTTGAAAATGTTTACTGTAAACTATTAAACGACCTTTCCTTGTGTCAATTGCTGATCTAGAGTAGTACTCTACTAGAAATAGAGTATCAAAATATATGAGGTTCTTTGGGGTGAACAAGGTTGACAGGTGAGTGATTTAATGAAAAACTTCACATTCATGCACTTTAATGAATGTTTGTATATGTTTTGTTGCATGACATTTATCTAATACATATATGTCTGCACTGAAGAGACAATGCATATGAAGAAACTTAATTAACAATAACTTCAGTATTTTGTTATATATATAATTTTCCTTTGACATCAAGCTGAATCTCCTAAAAAAGTGAAACTCCATATTATCATCTTTATTTTAAAAATCTGGTAACTTTTAAATTAATTACAGACATCGATTTTTGATTTGACGTCAGGTTTTGTTAAAAACTAAAATTTATGCTAAAAGTTAATTCTTAACGCATTATACAGAGTGAGAGACATAACATCATATTTTTTATACCTTTATTTAAGCATTTTTTATCCTAAATTGGACACCGGAAAAAAAAAACTGGACACCGGTATAACAACTTGCATATTTTGAGAAACCATTATAAACTTTAGTTCACAGCAGGTAAAATCAACATATCACATATCACATATGGGTCTTTTTAAAATATTTTTTAATTTTCATTTTTTTTGTAATCATTCTTGCAGGACATGCTTACCCTTCCGGAGCACCTGATGTCACTCTGGTTGTTGAGAGTTCACACTATTAGTGATTTAGTTTTTTGTGTTGTATATGTAGTGTTCGTGTGTTTTGTGGGCATGTGGTGTCTTTGGTCTTCCGTCTTCTGGTGTTCTTGCTTTTGCCTTGTCTCTGGACTTTGATTTATGTTATCTTATGCTTTGTTCCTTCGGTATTCTACTGCTGTTGTTTTCAGCTCACCCGGCCTAAAAGGCCATGTGAGCTTTTGCCATCATTATGCGTCCGTCGTCCGTCTGTCCGTCCGTCAACAATTTCAAAAATCTTCTCCTCTGAAACCACTGGGCCAAATGTAACCTAACTTGACTTGAATCATCACCAGGGTATGGCTTCTCAAAATCGTGTTCGATTAGTCGGCTGGTCAAACAACATGGCCGCCATTGCTAAAAATAAAACATAGGGGTAGATTGCAGTTTTTGGCTAATAAATCGAAAACCGTTACAGATATCAAAAATCTGACATAAAAATGATCAGCATGATTAGATCTACCTGCTGTGCAATTTTGAAGAAAATCTAAAATCCCATCTTGGAGTTATAGCCCTTTTTCCGTAAAATTTTCAAAATTTTTGCATTTTTTATTTTTTATTTCAAAAAAGTGTAACAGATAGAGGTCAAGTGTAAATTGCAAAAATGTTCAGCATATGAAGATCTACCGAGCCTAAAACTTTGAAGAAAATCCATAAACCCTTGAAGGAGTTATTTCCCTTTTTTCACGGAATTTTTATAAAATTTTGTATTTTTTGCTTTTATTTCCAAAACTATAGAAGATGAAGGTTAAGTGTGAATTGATGCAATGTTTGCCATGCAGTGGCGACTTCAAAACTGGTGTTGAAAATTGTTCAATGGCCGCCAAAAAAGGCGGGAAAATTCAACATTGTCCGATTTCAATGAAATTTGGTTTCCTAATAGATATTGATGTTGCCAACTTCAAAACTGGTGTTGAAAATTGTTCATGTACCACCATTTTTGGCCGCCAAAAAGGGCGGGAAAATTCAACATTGTCCGATTTCAATGAAATTTGGTTCCCAAATAGGTATTGATGTCGCAAAAACTGATGTTAAAAATTGTTCGTTGCACGCCATTTTTTTTCCAAATTGGTATTGATGTGGCAACTTCAAATCTGATGTTTCAAATTGTTTTTTAACCGCCATTTTCAAAATGGTCGTCAAAAAAAGGCGGGAAAATTCAACATTATCTTATTTCAATTTAATTTGGTATCCGAGTGGATATTAATGTCACTACTTCAAAACCGGTGTTGAAAATTATTTGTTAACTGCCATTTTCAAATGACTGCCAAAAAGGCGGGAAAATTAAATCTTGTCCAATTTCAATGAAATTTGATTTCAAAATAGGCAAGAACGTTTTTTGTTTTTTTTTTTTGTCAAAAAAGCCCAACAAAGAAATATAGCAAAACATGATCAGACTTAAAATACAGTTCAATATTGGAGGTGTTCGAGCTACGAAAGTTTGAGAGACTGGTGATCAACTGTATAAGTTACAATGTTGCCTTGATACAGGCTCCTGGGAGCCTCCGGTTATATTTTTTTTTTATTAATTTTCTATTTTTTTTTTTTTGTCGTCATCAAGTTTTAATATCTATTGGGTTATTCTTGCAAAGTTTCAAATATAGACTGACGTTTTGAATAACGTACACTATGAATTAGGGAAATACAGAATCGGAATTCTTATTGCACTCGGTGGATGTCCTTTGTACTTGATTTGGCTTCTTATTTCGATATTTTTGGTAATGAGTACTTCTTTTTTGACTATTTTGGATTTATGGATGATTCGATGTTAATGCTGCTGACGAGAAGTACGTGTATAGCATCACAAAATTTACTGTTTATTATGCAGCTTAGCTACTTTTGTATTTTGAATGCATATATTGGACCGATGTCACTGCTGGTGGACCAGAGGTCCCAAAGAGTATTCACCAACTCAATAGTCAGACTTGTGTGACATGAACATTTACCTTACGTTTTATAGAAATTTAATGTTTTATCAAAATTCTAAACCCTTAAAATACTACGGCTTCGTCCCATGTATGGCACCCGGTAGATGTTCTTGGTACTGAATTTGGCTTTCTATTTCGATATTTTTGGTAATGAGTACTTCTTTTCTGACTATTTTTGGATTATGGCTTTTCATATTATTTGAATTTAATGCTGCTGATGAGAGGTTACTCTTAGTGAAACCCGGCATAACAAAATTTAGTTTTAATATGCAACTTGGGTATTTTGTACTTTACAATATCAAAGAACTGAATTACTTATTTTACACATTTAGTTTTTTTACACATTACGTTTACAGTATTTCAGTATATGTGAGTTTTGTATCGTCACGTCATTTCGCAAAATAACACGTATATATATTTATTTTACGTCAAACAGAATGTCAAGTCGATATAAAAAGCAATAGTTTTTACATGTTTGATTTATCATATTGTAATTATTGATAAGATGATTTCTTTAATACGAATATTCGCTTTATTTTATCAACTTTATTTTTGGATTATACACAGCGGACGTCCGTATTTAGAAATATTGTAATTCGTGTAAATGTTGTTACAACGCCTATACAATCTAACTTAATTGAAGTGTGTAGACATGTAGAATTTTCCACTCAGTAATGTTAAAATGTAACGTGTTTTTCAGTAATAATAGATAAATATGTGATCAGGATGTTGTACGGTGGAAATTCTCTCTAGAAATTGTACACGAAGCATTATCACCAATGGACAATCAATTGATTCTGACATTTTATGAGGAAACGTGTATCTAAATGGATAACCTCTATTATATCAGATAATCCAATCTTAATACTTTCTAACGACATGTTCCACCAGACAATGGTTTATACAGTTAAACATTCATTATCCACGGTGTCAATGAACTGTTCGTGACATTATTTTGACAAGAAAGTAAAAATAAGGTAATCACAAAACCTTAATCGTTTGTGGAGGTGTCTTTGGACGCTCTCGATTCCATTCTAAAGGTCTATTTTTCTAGATAAAAAGTTGTCATTCTGAGATTTGTAGTAAATTTCCCATTTTTCCTAAGTAGACAAAAGTAAATAACGTAGGTACTCCAACGAAGAATTTTTTATGCACATTTTGATGATTTATCAATTTTCAATGCACAAATATACATTGTTGACACGGTGCACGAAGACGCACGTTAGGTGTTGTATTTAAATTACAACCTATATTTTTTAAATGCAAAGTTTCAATGCACGTAGGTGCACGGCAATTTTAACTTTGACGTGTTTTTGCAGTTTTCTCGAATCTTGGTCGTAATTAATCGTAAATAGTGGTCAAAGCGTCGTAACTCCAAATAATTTTTGAACCAGTTTCTCCTTAGCTCTTATAGAACTGGTATATGCGAAGAAAATAAAATACCGGAAGTGGACTAATTGTAATTTTTTAATGATGTTAATTTATCCTTAATCTTATTTTTTTTGGAGAACAAAATTTAAATGTCTAATTATAGAAGCAGATAGCTAACTTTTTGCACCTTTATATTCATTCAATTCGAACATTCAATTTTTTCGTTGGAGTACCTAAATAACGCATGATCAAAGTGCACATGATCTGTGTTTTCGAATAGATGAGTATGTTCTTCTTTTATTTAAATTCAAAATTGCTGGAATCTAAATTTGAGTTTTCTTTACAATATGACATAAAATTAGACTTCGTTTACCTTACCGTCTACAATGATGAAGTAAAGAACATCAATATTCTATGAATGTGATGGTCCAGGATGCAGTTCGGTGAATGTGATGAATATATTTAATCGAGTTCCACGTGGACAATGCAGTAATGGACATAGGCACTATATTTCCTTTTTCAATTAATGGTCTTCTTTAATTCACGAGGATTCCACTGGGCGATCATCACATTCATACCAAATTTCATTCGTGGACAATTTCAAAACTTCATAATTTCTACAAAATGCAAAAACTTCCCAATTTGCACAATAAACGGTAAATTTTATAAAAGGAATAACCTCTCTAACATGTTTAGATTTATCCGTGCCTGATCAGCATTACTTGGAACATACGCTTACAGCGATTCTTGTATTATATATCCAACCACATGTAGACAGTCCAAGCGGCCAATAAACCAGATAACAATTCGATAATAAAGGTTTGGAATCGGTTAATATTGGCAATATTCATACCACAAAACAATGACATCAAACATTTAACCTTACGTCTTATCCGCTTTTCTCGTATGACTACACCATACGTATTGTAAATACCATTTTCAACCAAAACCGGGTATTTCCCATGTATTTGTAGAGATTTGGCTCAATTATTTACTCAATATCCTTTCATTGTTATTTGTCTCTACTGCAGTGTGTAAGAAGATTCCCCGTGGAGAGATGTATGCTCTATTTACATTTCAGTTATGGTGTACTTGTTCTAAAGTGAATTTCTCATATGGATGCACTGCCTACTTTCAAATTTGGGCATTTTTATTTTCTTTAATACCAAATTGTTATTGTGACCACCCATTTATTGTGCCCACATCTCATTTCTTACTATTGGCTCGAAGAGTGTCCTGTGGTTGTATAAGTGTTGTGATAGTCCTCTATTTGTCTTTTTGTCGGGCAACGGATGATTGCGATTGTAAGAATACCGCCAGTTAATTTTATGTTTGTTGACGATCCTGCATGCATCTGCAAAGAAACATGGATGTAGCGTTGCTCGACGTCTATAAATGAATGCCGCTAAAACCGGCGCTAGGACTGTCTTGAACTTATTATGAGGTATGAGCAAAGCTCATTGTTGAAGGCCTCATGGTGACTTCAAGATGAAGAACAACAATAAAAGCGTTGTCCATTGCTTGGTTTATCATGCATTTGTAGAGTTTTTGTCTTGTTTGCATTTACTCCATACACCTTCATTGTCAATTGTGTGACTATCAAAATTGATTACTGTAATTCAAAACCGAATGATTGAGCTTGCTCCTCTTCCTATTAAATTACAGTGAAGCTTGACATTTGATAATTGGTGACATAGAAATTGTTAAAATGAAAATCTCTTACTATGAGATATCCATTCAAAAGGCCCCCAGTCTAGTGAATCCAGCACATCGGCTGAAAGCACAACTTAAAAGATTTTTTGTAGCAGTTTAGGATCACATGTATGAAGTGGACAAAGAGAAAGAAGATGCAGGGACGCTGTCAAATTCGATCAGGTCAGTATAGTTAATTATTATGAATCGAAAATAGCTATGAAAACTAGAATACAAAGTATCTTTGAATATCCTCTCGACGGAAAACCTCGGTCCAAAATCCAAAATATTTACTTCATTGTCCCTGCAGACAATGCCTCTAACAATATACTACTTGTGTAGAAGAAACACTATGATGCCTTGATGACGAGAAGGTTATTTTTGGTTTTGATTAAGATCCTTTTTGTTATTGTTCTCTATCAGCTGTTACACATTTTTGGTTTATAATGCTCCAAAGATTTGATTTTATCATAAAGTGCAGTCTTTCAATTTCTACTAGCGCTTTGTAAGATCAGAATCTGCTTATGTCAATTTGTATAAAATTTGTAAGTCTTGAAAATAGAGTGAAAGAGTAATGTCATTTTTTTTAAATTTCTTAAAAGTACATGCTTTTAGAATATAGCATAAAAAGTTTGTGTTCACTGGAAAATATATTGTTCAAAAGTGAAAATAGAGGAGTAGGCATATCGGACCAAATGTCGGAACCTAATATTGGCAACTACCTAACAGTATTTCTCAGCTACTGTTATAAGCCGAATGGGTTTATCATATTCGTTTGATCACTGTGTTATAGCAAAGATTTGATCCTAGGACCGCGAAAATTTTTCTTCATGAAAATTGTCTTAGGCTTGATCTAATATCTGGGTGAAACATCAAAGTTATGAATGCGTCATATAAAATATGCGCACAAAAATAATGAGATAGAGTTTATTTGAGATAAATCTTTCTGGGGTAAATAATTTGAGGAAAAATTAGTTAAAGTACTTCGAATTCTAGATAGTTCAAAGAAAATGAAGAAGGAGGGAAGGAAAACTCTTATACATTTACAAGAATTCTTGTAATTCAAGTGTCTTGAATAATAAAAGAAATGTTCATAACAGCTGTTATTTAATTTTATTTAATAACATATACTTGATCGTATTGATAAGCAATTGCGAATACGTGTTTTTTTCAGCAAAAAGAAAAGGAAAACAAAAAAAGGTTATTAAAGCAAATAATAGCCGAAAATTGGGCTAATCTTAGCCCAGAATATGCCCAGTAAGAAAAATTATGTCTCGATAGTGCAGATAGAATACAAGATTTGGGAGACCCTAAATCAAAGCATGTAAAATAATTGCTAAAGCAAACAAAATAACCGGGGCTTAAATTAAGTATCGGAAATATCAAATAGAGACAGAGCTCTTCACGATGGGCACATTTCTCACTCTAGGATCAGTCTGCAATTCAAACCAGTCGAAGATTGGAACATACGTCAAAAGAAGAATTCAGATTTGGATTTTTCTGGATAACTCGTGTATTTAGCTATTCAAAAGATTGATTACAAATAATGGTTCCGAGCTTAACAGTTTTATAGATATTGATCATAATATTAACTAGGTTATTGCATTCTGTCACTTAAAACACTTTTAGTGTTGTTTTCACTACATATAAGTTATAAAATATCTCAAAATACAGGCAACTTGACGATAAACTTTAAATTTGTGACATTTCAATAATTACTTTAAACTTTTCTGCACACAGCTCCATATACTTCCGTTGCTTGCACTTTGATATTTAAGTAGTCACTTATCATCTTTCATTAGTAGAAAAAACAAGTATGTTGATGAAGGGATAGGCAGAGGGTGAATATGTAAGCAATGAATATGAAAAAGAAAGGAAATTGGGTAAATGTCAAGGAGACAACAATAAAATATGTTTTGATCCTCTTGTTGAGCGGTATAAAATACCCAAATTAAATCAAGATATAGATGAAAATGAAATATTGTCATATTTTAGTTTGAGATCATTTAATTTTACTTTTTATACCCCACGACACGTAGTGGCGAGGAATTATGTGTCCGTCCGTCTGTCTATCCATCTATCCGTCCGTCCTCCTAAGGTTTCCGACTGATAACTTCAAATAACATACAGTCATGTAAATTGTTTACCATAAAACCCAGGCAAAGTTCGATTTTGAGCTCAGATGTCTTAGGGGTTTTGGCGATATGTCCTTGAAACCTTGAGTTTTTTTAGGGCTTTGGAGTGATAAAATACAATAAATACCAAATGCTGTTCACGTTTTTCAAGAATTTACCTCTCATCAGAAGCTTTAAAATCAAATAATATGGAAATTCATAATCCAAATGTAGTCAAAAAGAAGTACTCATTACCAAAAATATCGAAATAGGAGGCCGAATTCAGTACCAAGGACATCCATCGAGTGCCATACACGGAATGAAGCCTTAGTGTTTTTAAGGGCTTAGCATTTTGATAAAAGCATTAAATTTCTATGAAACGCAAGGTAATTTTTTCATGTCAGAAAAGTGACTTTTTGGCCGATGAATACCCGCGGGGACCTCTAGTCCAACAGCAGTGGCATCAGCCCAATGATTTCTAAATGCAATAAATACCCAAATTTCATAAAAACGGTGAATTAAAAACATATTGCCTTCAAACTTGATATGCAAGTTGTTTACCACAAAAAAGTAGGTTGAATACGACTCGTTGCTCAGAGGTCCAACGGTTCTGGAGTTATGATCTTGAAACTTTTGCAGTTTTGTGAACTATGGTGAGTTATCATTTAATGCACCATTACAAATCAAGGAGGGGTATATGCAGAAATTCAAATTTGTCAACATTTTTCATTTAGGTTTGGAATATAAGATATATTTAGGTTTACAATGTTTTTTTTGTTTCCCTTTTTTCAATTCTAATGAACAAAGTGCATTTGTTTACCAAACTGAATCTTAGATTTTAAAGTCTGAAGGCCCGGAACACAATCAATTTCCCCTATCTGTTAATTATAACTAATTAGGAGATAAAAAAAGCACCTGCTCAATCTTCATGAAATTTGGCATGCTTACAGTATAATTTTAACTTGATAAAATATACGAAAACTGGAAAAATTCCCTATGTCATATTTTGTTGACACTTCCATAAAAATGTACACCATCATCGAAAAAGTCAGAGGTCTTCCAAACACTGAAAATTTAACCTTTTTGACCCCAACCAAATCACACCTTGTGGATGAATTTTTTTTGCAACTTTTATTTTTTATTGTATTTTAATGTCTCCTCTTTCATTTGGACTAAAAAAATACCAATTTTTCAAAAGCTGAGGCATAGAAAAAAAATTTAAAGCAATATACCAAATTAGTAGGAACTATACTCGTGGACAACGATTCAGAAAGGGACGTAATTGTGTTCTCGTATCTATTAGTCACTTTGTACATGATATATCCTTAAATAAAACATGATTCATATTTTGTACCTTATCTTTGATTAGTCTGCCAAGTTTCATAATGATCCGTCTTTTAAAGGGCTGGAAATCTGCGATCAAACACAACAACCCATACTCTGGATTTTTCAGGAATTTGTCAGCCTGAATTTTCCATTTTCCTGATGTGACCCCTCTCACTAAAATGGCTGTAACTTTCTTGTTGTTTCATGCATCTTCAAGAAATAAACATCATTTGAAAGAAGAATGAATAATCTAAAATGATATTGAAAAACATTTAGTAAAACTGTGCTTATTCAGGCCTAAATTACAGGTTAATTTCAAAAAATTAAAATTTTTCAAGAAATTTAAATTTTCAACTTTTTAATTTCAAATAACTTTCAAACCGTCGACCAAAAAATGTCAGAAATTAGCAGAAAATATCTTAAATATATTGCAAATCTGATTCTGTTGCACTTTGGTATATTTTTTCATACAATAATAGTGTAAATAACATTTACTTTCTATAACCTTTTTTCAAAATTTCAAAAATTCCAGAAATAATGGAGTTCAACTACAGATTTCAACAGCTTGTAAACTGTTCATTTTTTATTAAATTTCAAGGACAATTTGAGATTTTTTGTGAAGCAATATTCATAAATTAATGAAATTCACTGAACAATTACACAAATAAACCCTTCCAAATGTTATTTGAAGAGACCGCATACCCTGGGTACATTTTTCTGGGCTTTTTCTTTTTTCTCTTTTTTTAATGTGTTTACAATTTCTTAATTTTGCAAAACAATGCATAATAAAATGGAAAAACTATTAAATTAACCAAAACAATGCACAATTCAATAAGAATAAGGACCCAGACATTGTTTGTTTTATGTAAACAAAGGGACCCTGTTTGCACACATGGACACTGTCTCTTACTGTGAAATCAAATAAGTCAATTTCCTATTGAGGAGTTGTTAATTACATGTAATTAACATCCCCTCCTCCCTTATAAAATATGCAACTGTCAGTTAATATTTAAAAAAAGTATGAAATTCCAAAGCTTTGTGGACTGGACATCACTTTTAAGTTTCTGAAAAAAAAAGATGTTTACCAAAGGTTGCGTTCCGTTCAACAAAGGTGTAACTGGACTTCAGAAAAGAAAGATTCCACCTGCTGGCCGGTTCACCAAGAACAACACTAGATGGAAGGGTTCTCAAAAAACAATGACAGTTACTGCAGGGGATGAAGTTCGTTCCAGCACCAGTACCATAATGTAAGTCCGGTGCTTCATAAACAAAGCTCACATGTAACACCAAGCTTCCACAGAGATACTGATGAATGGAAGTCTAGGCTGCGTTCTGGTACTCCTGCTAATCTGAAGAGAGAAGAAGGATGTACTGTATTAAAGGGAATGAGATTTGTGGACAGTGAAGAAATGATGCACATGATGAATACAGTAATGAAGCAACACAGGAAGACATCAATGACATGGAGGCATGTACCCAGAAAACGTGGGGAATCTGCTGGACATACCAGCTAAGGTGTGTAAACTGTTCCTTCCGGAGTGAGCAGTTCAGGTTGTACAAAGAAGTAATGAACAGTAAGCCTGGTCCTAACCCTGCAGCCCCAACTGTAGCATTGGCAAGTGTACATCAGGACAGTCCCATTGGTAACACCAATACACAGGAAAAATTGGTCAGAATGAATTGTCCACCGCCAAGTCGTACCAGCATGAACAGAATGTCCAATACAGTGGGAAAGATGACAGTTGACCTGAATGTCAAAGACTTGGCGAACAAGGTGGAGATTGTAGAAGAAGTTAACAGGAAGAGAGGTGCTCCAATCAATGAGATAGATGTGACCGTCGATGGCAGATACAATAGCCAAACCATTTCCAGCAAGAAGAAACCAGGCCTTAATGCATCACAGACATTCTCCATAGCCATCGAGACAGTGACCGACATGAAATACATCATATCAGCTGTCTCACAAAACCAACTATGCTGGAAGGGGGCTTGGTTAAGAGGACAAGGATTTGAAGTTAAATGTCCAGGAGGCCATGACGACTGCACTTCAAACCACTACAGGGCTGCACCACTGTCAGAGTATACCATGGGCAAAGAAATAGGAAATCAACCTGCCCTGCAAAATGTCTTGGTGAGATATGCTACAGCAGATGGAGATGGAAGCTCAGCTGCAGGAATAGATAATGCTCTTCACCCATTGTGGAAAGTAAACAGACTGGCAGATCATGTACACCTGGGGCAGACATAATTTAGGGCCTCAATGCGAGCACAATACATTGACGGCATGTTTTCGGGCAAAATAAAAGACGAGAAACAAGAACTGAAGAAAATATTTTGCCTGGATGTGAAATGCCGCAGTTCCATTGTTGTAGATAAACTTATGGAGAGATATAACAGAGATACCGAGAAGATATGCAAATGCTTACCTGAAGTCCTGGATGCAACTCTGAGATGTTATGATGGTGACTGCAGTCAATGTGGTCAGCACTCCATTGTCTGTGATGGCACTGATTCTTCAAACTGGTGG
>MJUU01043289.1:100024-110646 GCA_002080025.1 Modiolus philippinarum
TGCCATCAGTGTTAACCTGCCAAAGAATGTAAACTTTTCAAGAAACATGAATGCCAGACTATCATCAGGTGTTCACAGAAACAACAACAAACCTGGGACTTCTGCTTTGAAAAAAGTGAACATTTTGGTATTGACTTGTGTGATGAGAGTTGTAACTTTCTGAAGAAAATGGATCAAACCTTCAACTACAAACAGAGCTACGAGAAAAGACCAGAGGTGAAAAAACGTCGCCTCCTACAAAGTGTCGAGAAACTGCAAGAGCACAAGACATACAAAGAAATGAACAAAACCATGCCAGACTACAAAAAAGACCAGCTCGAAACTATACCTGCCCTACAGTTTAATGGAAACTATTGTAAGAAGATGTCATCTTGAACCAGCTGAAGAACAACAACAAAAGGCCCTTTTCAGGGCCACTCAAATCATTAGAAAAGACTCTTAGTTGTGTTGCACAAATAAAAAAAGAAACAAAATAAATAAATAAATAAAAAATTGAATGAATGAATGCGACCCCCCCCCCAATAGCCAAAAATAAAGTACTAAAGTTATTATCTGCCATCTTTAAGTCAATTATGCACGGCCTGAGAGGGGCGGAATGGCCTAAACATCTGCCACTCGAAACACATGTCTGTCTATTGTTGTTGAAGCCATGCGGCTCCAACACCAGATGATCAACATTCATGCATTTCGTGTGGTGGCACAAATGCGACACATCACCATCAACCAACTGAATAATGCGATGTTCAAGCATGTATGCAAGTCTGTGCACATGTATTTGCCTCCACCCTCTGGCTCCTGGGAATTTACTATTGATAACCCCATATTTGCCATTGGATGTACAAGCCCCAAATAATGCACTCACCGTTCAAGTCTAGGGCTGCTCGGCCATCCAGTTTTGCTCTATATTTGTTAATAAATTCCTCCATTTTTCTCTAGAGAACTTTTTCAAGGACTGGGAGTATGAATTTGCCCCTGAAAATTAAACTCGGGAACCCCTGTTTTCAAGAAACTGACAACTCCTATGTCAATTTATAAAATTTCCCTAAAAATTGAAATAATGGATAAAAAATGCCAAGGTGCATAAAATTTGAATTAATTTTATATATTTGTCCTCATATTGAAGTTTACCTGAAGTTTCAAGACAATACATTGAAAAAATGTCCACTTTCTACAACTTGACCACCCCCTATTAGGCCTGAGAACACAATTAATTACCCCTATCTGTTCATTATAACTAATTGAAAGATAAAAAAAAATTGCACCTGTTCAATCTTCATGAAATTTGGCATGCTTACAGTATAATCTTAGCTTGATAAAATATACGAAAACTGGAAACATTCCCTATGTCATATTTTGTTGACACTTCCATAAATATACACACCATCATCGAAAAAGTCAGAGGTCTTCCAAACAATGAAAATTTAACCTTTTTGGCCCCAGCCAAATCACACCTTGTGGATGAATTTTTTTTGCAACTTTTATTTTTTATTGTATTTTAATGTCTCCTCTTTCATTTGGACTAAAAAAATTCCAATTTTTCAAATGCTGAGGCATAGAAAAAAAATTAAAAGAAATACACTAAATTAGTAGGAACTATATTCGAGATTCAGAAAGGGACGTAATTGTGTTCTCGTATCTGAAGCACAATCACCGTATGGGAACGACACCGGATATTGGTACTACCGAAGCGGACGATTGATATTACTTTAGCATGAGTGAAGGTGAAAAATCGCACCTTTTTTATATTTTTTCTTAATATTTGTGACCAGAAATTTGTGTGATGATCGACAGGATAAAATAAGAGTTCATAATAGTCGTATAAACATAGAATAAAGCAAGTAAATAAAAATTAGAGATGAAAATGCGTCGCCTAGTATCGCCAAAATGTCACAACGGGCTGTTTTTTTTCTCCAAAAGCAAACTATTTCAGGCGTGTTGTGTTAAAAAAAATACACCCTTTAGTTCAATAATTTCACCCTTCGATTAAGATAAAGCAAATCCATGTCTCACAAGAAAAACAATAAAATGACAAAAGACAAAAATGAAGATAGTAACTCTGGATAGCCGGACTTGGTACCGGCGGTAGCAAGAGTAATTGGTAGGGGTAAACCGGTTTATGGGTATCTTTCCAGTTTCCCCAAAGTATAATAAACATACAAATAAAACCCAATACAGGTAGACTACTAACTCAAAGACCACAATCTTGAGAAGGAAAGAATAAGACAAAACCTAATTTAGAAAGATGGGTCAAGGAGTGTTCCCCGCTAAACTGCCGGCTAGCTCAAGGATCCTAGTCTTCTGGTAAAACACTGTCGCACTACGCAAGAAAAATCAAATTCAAAACTTCCCGAAGGGTTTGTTAAAGAATCATCATGGATTTCAGTAGACATTGGCAGTATGTGTGAGAGGCCAGTATACTTGTAAAATCTTCAGGTCATTGCATCGCCAAGCCAATTAAACGGAATCATGGAGAATATCCTGACAATACCTATATTACGTAAAGAATGTAAGTAACGACCCAGTTTTTCCGGAATTTTTATCAGTTTTTGACATTTATTAACAAATTTCCGTGAAAACGAGAGTGAGAAATGTCCTTTGTAATAAGCTGTTTGCGAGTCGCATCATATTTAGATATATAAATGTTCATATCTTCTATAAGACTTCTTAAATGTGTTTATCTTTATAAAATCTGTAAGCCTGTTGTAAAAGTCTGGATGTTGTAGTAAGGTTACATTCATTGAAGAGTAGAACAGACATGTGCGAATCGTACTAGTTGAGATGTATACACCCCGTATGATGGAGCTACAGGAAGAAAAGGGAAATTAGTAATAGTGAAATAAAAATCATTCCTTTAATCATAAATTTTAGTTTTAATTTTAAGTTAAGACTATTTAGATGAGTATTTATCAGTCCATGGGGACTTTTTAAGAACAGAACTCGCATTGCTGACTTAGAACCAAAGTTTCTCTTTTGGTACATTTACAAGGAGGTAGCGACAAGTTAAGCAGATATCCAACCTATCGAATGCTTAATAACATAATTACAAACTTCTTTCAGACCATTATGGATTCCTGACAAATTCCAGGCAAGCTGTAACTATGGAGTTGTCATTTGTTTGAAAACATTGAATTTAAATGTTAAAATGACTTTAAATAAGGTACATACATATGTTCTTTATTGAATTATGTACAAAAATTAGTAATCTTGCATCAGGAGATGCTTAACATAGATAGCATGGTACAATTCCTCAACATAGCACAAAGAATTTAGAAACTGTCACTTTTCTGTACCCAAGGTAAATTGTATATTGAAAGCTGAGTTTGTCATCAAGTTTAATATGTTATATCGTTTTCAAATATTATAAATGATTAACAAACTGTGAAATTAACGTGCCCTGAAGTAATGAAATTATTATTAAATTTTTTTTTCGAAATATTGATAATATAATCTTCAACAAGTAAACTGACAAACGATGCCTACTTTGATTCGTAGTTCTTAAGGAAATTAGTCATAAATATATTTCACTTGGAAGTCAAAGGAATATTTTACATTTATCATAAATGAATGAAAATCTGGAAAAGATTACTGTTGTCGCCTTTGGAAAACGTATCTATACCGTTCTACTTTTAGCCTGTGTATGATACTGCATGGCATTTATGTATAATCTATTACATTAATAATGCATACAATATAATATCAAATAATATTATGTATGTTATATAATTAAGTTTTAAAAAAATAACGAAAAAAGTAAATGTTTTGTTTATTTCCTAGAAAAAGATAAACCTTTCTTTTATTAGAAAGACAATTAATTCAGCAATTGTTTACGTGGTGCACGTACAATTCAAAAGATGAAAAATTGTCCTTTAAATTCATATGGGATGATACAACAGACAAAGTCAAAAAAATGTTAACTTAAATCCATATAAATAGGGTGGATTAGACATGATGGATGTTAATAGCTATTTTTATGTCTTAAAGCTTAAAAGATAGTAGCAATCTATCGAGTTGGAAAATTATTCAATGCAAATAGCAAACGTAGGCAGTAAGTATATTCTTTAGTTTTTAATTTACTCGCAACATAAATCAAAGTATTGTTGTAGGTAAGCCAGGTCAACGTTGTTTCTGTGTTTCGTGATAATAATATGAATTTTATGGCTTGAGGTCTATAGATTATTATTATTTTTTTTAATTGGTTTGATATTTATGAAGATATTGTGTGGTTTAAATTGTAGTGGTGGAAGTCAAACATCACTACCAGTAACATTAAAAGAGAGAGAAATGTAAACACAAGAATTTTATTAATCTATCTGTATGTATTTAATATATAACAGTAAGAAAACAAATGGTTATAGAAACATCTACACTAATTGCCAAAAATTGCAATCACATGCCACAATCCACAAAGGAAATGCACATGTGGCATGTGGATGTGGAAGACTTTAGAGTGGGCGGACTATAGCCTCATAGGCTCTAACGCGTGCTTCAGTCTCACATCCTCCCAAAGTCTGCATGAGGAAGCTTAGTGTTCTGTTTGGCTTTGGTCGTGGTGTTGTTGATATATTCGTACCAACCAAGTTGCTTGTTGATGGTGATTTCCAAGTAATTGCTGTAGTCTGCAATCTCTAGTTGATGATTGTGGAGAAACTTATTTGCAGAGATGGTACGGCGTTTTACTGAAACTTGGATTATAATGTATTTTTCCGGATGGATCTGCACTGAGGACTTAGACATTAGTTGTCAGATGACCAACTGCAGAAATAAGTTTAAGGGTAATTCAGTTAATGAGATAATATTAATAGATATTTTTTCAAACTTTTACCTTGTTACTGCATGTTTGAGTGTTTAAGATGTACATAACACATGTACAATATATTTTTATTGTTTTGTAGAAGATTAAAAAGGACACTATTCAATAAGCCTCTGAACAGGCTATGTGTCGGCAGCTAGACGAGGAGCAAATCATGCTTACTCTTGCTGAGCATCTGATAATACCTCTTCTTTTGTGATGGCGATTTTTGTTCTTTTTTTTTTTATCTTTCTCGATTTGCTCGATTTGTATTACAGCTGAATTGCTGTGTTTTTTAATTTGATCTTTCTCTTCTTTTTGCTTCGATTTTTGTTGCCATTGTATTTGATAATAAATTTTTAAAAAATGGATGAAGTAAGAGCAATAATAATAAAAAAAATGCATTTGAAATGCTGGACAAGTTTCCGGTTATTCAAATTTGATCCGAGAAGGTCGTGCAGTTGAAAAATGTTATTTTCATGATAAAAGATAAATAAAATACATGTTTTTTTCAGTTTTATACGTATTTCTCATAAAATATCAATGAATGATGGATGTGACAACGACTGGAAGTTATGTGAAAACACTGGTGATCTTAAACTAGGCAATTTCCTTACTGACGAAATGTGATTTCAGGAACTTTTATAAATATTACGTTCTATCAGTAATTGCGTTTTTGAACGGTTATGTCATGTGTATCTTCTTTAAGTCAATAATACATAACATATAATGAATACGGACTATAGTTTGGATTACTTGACTGACATTTGTGATCACATGTAATGAATATATGACTGAAATCTACATTTAAGAGAAAATGAGATCTGATCCCATAGTCTATACTGGATAAAGTGCCACATATCCAATATCTTAGATACTTTACAAAATGCAATATAATGAAGCTTCAAGACATAGGCATTTAATTCAAAATTTATAGGTACTGAGCTTATGTCTATTTCATATATTCTTTATTTACATCGTTACATGGAAATTCATTTGATGTTGGTCCTGATTTCACGGATTTCCTGGCTCTATTCTGGGTCTGTCATGAATTTGAGATTCTAACAAAAATTATGTTCTAAATTATGTTAGGTCGTAATGGAAGGCCTGTGAAATATATATCATAACAAAATTTATTGTAAAGATTTTTAATCCACCTTATTCTTAAGTAAAAAAATCTGTGCCACAAGAGGCGTATTATCAAACAAGCCAAAAAGTACCTTATGATTGTATAGTTAACCACATTAAAATCTAAAATGATTTTGAAAAAGAGCAGTCTAGTAAATGCAATGCAACACATGAAAACTCACACTTACATCAACCGATAACCTGAATAGCCATTAGCTTTCAGTGTCTTACAACTTAAAACAGCATAGTTTTTTTTTTAAAGATTTGTATTCTTTAATTTGCATGAATAGTACAAAAACAACACTCTATTTAAACTTAAAGTAACAATAATCTGATGCTCTTGAAACATATTTGTGCAATTCTTTTATATTGATGTTACATAAGGATCAACTTAATGTTGAATACAGGAAATATATTCTCCTATCCTATAGATTATTCCTTTTCACTAATGTACTGGCCACTTATAACTAGTGTCTACTACTGTGTTCCTGAATTGTTGCAGTCATTTCAAAAGAAACCTTTTCTTCTATTGTGGTAGTGTCCGGTAGCAGCAATTGCTGTCATAGACAGTGAAAAGTAATGTTCATCCCAGCACAAGTATAAAATCGTAGTTCTGACCGAAACTTCATTTTTTTTCCACACGGGATTCAATTTGTTTTTAAAAGAACTTTTTAATGATCGTATGAGATGTAGTTTTTAAAGTTTTGATTAATGAGAAATTATGTATAATTGGCGCTAGCTCTCGCATAACGGATCAGGTGTGAAGCATGCTCTCCTGTAGTAGGAGAAGTCGAAATACCACCGTCTATGTATTAGGTTGCTGTTGCATGATGAAAAGCTTCACTATGTGTCACAACTACATTATCAATAAGAAAATCAAGCATAAAGGCACCTGTTTTAAGTAGGGAAAACTTTTTTTCATAACCAGACCTTCATTTTATGACAACTGTAAGTTTGTTATGATCTTGTCCCAATGTTGGTGTTTACTTTGTTACCTCAATGTTTACATGTACATACTGGTGTCATATCTTGATAACCAAGAGCAACAAATTACAGAGATTGCACCCTGTCTTGTTACGAATGCCACCATTAAGAAATTAATTGATATGTGTTATCACCTTGTATGATGAGTATCTCTTTTGTTAACAACCAGTCAGTTTTATTAATCAACTCGTGGAAGTATGATATAGTATCAATATAATATTTTCTTTGTCGGACAAAGATCAATCGGATAAATTTAATTCTAATGCAACATTTATATAACGAAGGTTTTGATTGGTCAAAACTGACCGTCAATTCCACCATCTACACACCTTGGACAAAGTAGGTTCCCTGTTTATTCTGGATATTAATATAATTACAAATTAACGAGTTAAAAAAAGAACATTAAATTGATTTGTTGCATTAGAATCGCAATAACAGTACATTATTTTAATACCCGAGGGCGTCAATCTGATTTGACGGTCAAAATAACCGTTTACAGGCTCCGCTACGCGTCGCCTATAAACTACATTTTGACCGTCAAATCTACGACTGACGCCCTCGGGTATTCAAATAATGCTCTGTTATTGCTTAAGTAATATATTTAGTAGTGTTCAGGAAGAGAAAAATCTTCAACAAATTTAAAACTCCAAGAAAAAAAAAAGAAATTGCTGCTGTCGTCCTTGCATGTGTGTACCATTTTTACGATTCAATCTTGTTTGCTGCGTCAGTATCTACATAGATATCAATAATCCCACGGAGTTGAAGTTTTGACTTATTATGACAACCATTTTTGAAGTGGCGGCTATTTTTATTTATTTTATTTTATTATTATTATAATTTTTGTTTTTTGGTTTCGTTGTTTGCAGTTTTCCTTTTATTCATAAGTGTTGTTTCTTATTTATGCAATTAAACCTTTTCGTCAGATTTTACTTGCTGTTTATTTCGTCGTTTCTTTTAAACAATTAATAAAATTATATTCACAATTAAACTTCATAACATGAACTGGACATAAAAATAGACTCAGTCTTTCAGTAAGATTATTTAAATATTGAGTCCCAGAAAGTTTCTGTTATCTTGTTACTGACATAGTTACCAATCGTTTTGGTAAAGAAATGAAGAGTTGTAGCCAGTCTTCCTGATTTAACTCTCCCTGAACACTATTTTTTGTAGAAGTCATGTTAGCTTTCTATTGGTGATTTTATTTACTAGTAATTACTTATTATTTGCACTAAAACGATAATGTTTGTGTTACAGTTGCTAATAAGTTACTAACACTTAATTTTGTGTGTAATTCGATGATTTTTTAATCCAGCTTGGACAGGAGTATTTAAGATTTTTCCAATTTATTTTTTATTTTGAATGAATGAATGACTATTTTGAATGAATATACTATTAGTACATAGTTATAGAGAAAAAGGCAATACATAATAAATATACAATAATACATGTGTGAACATAAATACATAGATGTATACTAACATAGGAAGTATAATGAGTTGAATTATAAAATTAACCCGGAAAATTCAATTTCACGTTTATGATTTTAAAATTTTTCAAGACATGCAAAATTGTGAGAGTTTAGCAAATGGTTACATTTGAATGTATTGGGGTTTCTGTGGCAGAATACAGGTAACAACTTTTTTTGCGGATTTCAGTGCATCACGTTGCATAACATAGTGGTATTCGTGACCGATATCGTTTGAGCTGCAAAAGTGACCCTGTCACCTTCCTTTTTGCAATTTCATACAATATAGGCCATGGGCTGAAATCACGTTCCGTGCATCCCCCCACTTCCCATCTAGACCGGTTTTTTCAGTCCTCCTATATCCCCTCTTCAAAATAAAACATGTTAACACGAACATAACCTGCACGCATAGACAGTATAGGGCCACTTTTATAGTACACCGCGAAAAATTCGTGTATTTTCGTTTTAACCTAAGGTTAATCTTTTAAGCTCCATAATTATTAATGATAAGTAATATGTAGTGAAATTTAGTACCAAATTAAAGCAAATTTAATATCCTTTACAATGAACTCAAGTTTGGGCAATTTACGCCATTTTTATGATCTGGGGATACAAAAAATGTACCCCTCCCCTGCAAAAAAATAGCGAAAATGACAATTTTAGACTGTCAATTCCTTTCAGATAAACAACCCTCGTCATTTGATCTAGTTTTTTATGGCTTACTTATCTGTTGTGATACAATGTTGGAAAATAAAACCATTAATGTCCACAAAATTTTGATTTTCGGTATAAAATCTTTAAAAAATGGGAATTTTCGGAATTTTAGATTTTTTCACAATATCGACTTTTTCACTTTATGGTCGTAAAAATCTGACTATATATTGAATAATTACCGATGTAATAATAATTTATGATATGTTAGCAACAAATCGTGTGCAAACATTTTAGTTTCAGACGTCTTATAGGTTCAGAAATGTCAAAATTAGCACCCCTCCCCCTAAAAATTAAGGGAAAATATGAAATATTTAGGCTCTAAATGATTAAAGAATAATGTTTTATTGGAATTCTAGTGTGTATTTCACTAAAGCTGACATGCAGAAGATCATTTAAGTAGATTTAAACTTTTTAAGAGGCCTCCTTTTGATTCCTCTGCTCGAAATTGTATGCAAAATGGGAATTTTCCGTTTTTCAGAATTTCTGCTGTTTTGACTTTGAGATGCAAATACTTCATGAAATTGATATATAACATGAAAATGTTGATTAGATATCCCTTCATTATATCTAAGCCATAAGAAAATATGTTTTTAAGCATTTTAAGAATAACTACAGTCTCATAAATTACAAACATATAACCCCTTACCAAAAATATTCAACACAATTTACTTCATTTTATTCAGCTTGAAAAGCTTAAACATTGTATAAAGGTCCAATAACACAAAAATATATAGAGACTCCCATATATCACAAATAAGATCATGTGTGTGGTTTATGGGCAGTTATACAACATTAAACTTTGAATTTTGTAAAATGCCGAAATGCTAAAAAATCCCATTTTCACGAAAAGCGCCCAAAATGTATTTAGAGTCACATTGAACACTCCATGTTCTTCTAATTGTTTTTATATAGCTTATATATCGGTTAGAACAGTTAGAACAATGAATTGGCATATCTGCATATAAATCCTCCAGATTTGCCACATATAACTATTTAAAAGTGAATTTTGGACAAATCCGAAATGCTGAAAATTCCCCATTTTTCATCAGTTCTGTACACAATATTGAGTTTAAGCTGACAAGTGGGGATTAAAATGAAAAAAGCTTGATAGAAATTATGCAACATTGTTATATTCAATGCAGATTTTGTTTGGTTTGGTTATTTTTATGCGAATATAGTTTAAAAAATGACTATCATTTTTATGCGAATATAGTTTAAAAAATGACTATCATAGGGAAAATTGTGCGGTATTTGGAGTCACATTAAACACTCCTTGTTTTTCTAAACAGTGTTTTAAGACAACTTTTGTTTCGCTTAGAACAATTAAGTGGCATAGTTGCAGATGAATCCTCCAGATTTGACATATCTTACGATTTAACAATGAACTACGGAGAAATCTGAAATGTTGAAAATTCCCATTTTTCATCAGTTTGGGCCAAATATTGAGTTTCAGTCAACAAATGCATGGCTGTTAAAATACCGAATCATGATGTAATTCATGCAACATTGTCATATATAACACACATTTTGCGTGTTGTAGTT
>MJUU01043289.1:138247-156403 GCA_002080025.1 Modiolus philippinarum
ATCTATATAATAAAAACAATAACTAATCCTAGATTCTGATTATCGAAAATATTCAACTCATGATCGAAAAACACTGTAATTCACGAATGCGCTGCGCGCATTCGTGAATTACTGCGTTGTTCGATCATTCGTTGAATATTTTGCGATAATCAGAATCTCGGATTAGTTATAGTATAATTAGTAATTTGCCAATTATTTTCACTCTTACCACGTGAAAGGTACATATCCCGGGCGTCATATTTACATGTACCAAAGAAACACTTATAATTCGGCAACATGGCAAAAAAGAATCTATCACAAAATAAAACAAAACAACTATACACATAAAAGAGTCATATTATTTTGACGAAGTTCATCAAAGAGTGAAAACAATTTTTATATTTTTGTTAGCTTACTAGAAACCGACGAGTTTGGTCGGCCTAGATTTGCTTCCCTTTCGCAGAAACACGTAAAACGTGGACAAATTCGAGAACTCTGTTTCAGGTTACAAAAACATGTCATTTCTTTTTAACTGAATTTCCCTATTTTCACATTTGTCTGGACAATATATCTTAAGGATGTTCGCTGGTAATGCTTATATATCTGTTAGATTTTCGGTCTTCTAAAAACCAATACCCATAAAAAATAATGGTTCCTTTATATCAATTCCTGTAGCCCGTATTCATGACTAAAAAAATCATACATCTTGTAGCAATGAAAAAAAAATCAAAGGTTGACATTTTATGCTCCACAAGTTTACACTCATTATAAGAAGATTATGTAGCTAGTCAAGCCAATACCTAAGGCTTAAAATTCGTCACTTTCCGTTTTTGCTTCACGAAAACCTTTGAAGATTTTTGCGCCTTTTGAATTGCAAAAACTTGCCATATACACTCAATAATATGTAGAAGCTCGAATTGTTTAGAAAACTGTGCGACCATTGGCACGGAGGCAATAAGGATCAAGTGACAGAGTTAAAAAGATATTGCTCTCAAGATAACCCATTCAAATGTTTGCTATATGGATAATTAATTCGATACCCAGGTGCCCATATTAAAAGCCATCATTCAAAGGACAAATTGCAACGAATTTCCTTGATTTATTTCACGAAAAACAAAATATATTTTACGATTGACTCGGAGGTAATATAGTGCGGTGAACGTTAAGGACAACTGATTTAGCGCATTAAACTGTAGTTACAATGATTAAACACGGTATTGTAAGAATTTATACAAGTAGGCCTATAAAGTCACTCACATAAAAGTTTGTTTTTCGTGAGAGACTTAAAAGCTTATCATGATAGAAACTTTTTCGTGAGTGACTTATTCCTTTAGAATTCTTTACTTTGATATCCGAAGGAAAGGTTTCGATAAAATTTTACATGCAACTGCATCAAATGGAACTTGCTATCACAATGAAAGAAAGTCGGTTTTGCTATTTTAATGTTTGAAATTTGGCCAATGAAAAATCAGTTCTATGTCACAAAACGTAGTTGAAATAGTACAATAATCTTCTTTACATTGCTCTATTATCAAAAATGTATCCTACAATTTTTTTTATAAAAAAGAAATATATGTTTGAACCGTTCTAAGGTTATAGAAATGTTGTGATATCTATCATGCAGTAGGTATAATAACTTTGTAGTTGTTATATGATCCTACTTTGACCTCAAATAACTTGAATGTTTAAGATTCTGAGGAAAATAGAGGTAAACTCCTGAAATTAAATCCATTTTGAGTTACAATGTTTGTTCGTTTAGTAGGTTATTAAAAATAAAGACCAGACATTAATATTACAATGAATAACTAAATACCGAAATTACTGTGAATTTAATTTCTGCATATGCGCATTTCGACAACTTATGTCTCATCAGTGCAGATAAAATCTAAACGTTTGGAAGACCATTAACTCAAAGATGTTTAACAATTGATAGAGAACAAATAACCAAAATCATCTAAATATAAAGCCAAAATTAGCTAAGGACAGAGCTTTGCGACAGCCGGAGATACTCCTTAGTTTTCAACAAAATTAACAAAAAATTAGATATTGCAAGGTTCCAAATAGAATCGGCTTTCGGGTCAGCACCGAAGTACTGACTACTGGGCTGGTGAATACCCTCGGGGACTAAAAGTCCACCAGCAGAGGCATCGACCCAGTGGTAACAAATAACTAAATACCGAAGTTACTGTGAATTTAATATGGATAATGGATATGGAGTAATTGTACAGGTGACAAAGTACCGACAAATACACGGTCAGACCAAGTAATGGAACAACACTTTGAAGTCTACAATGAACTTTGCATATACATTATAGTAAGTTCAAGTTGGCCCGTAGTACCGGTTTGAGTAAAATTTATTGTACTTGTCGAACAACGCTTCGTCCATGTATCTATCATTGGTTATAGATACAGGATCGTTTACAAACATTTAAATAACTGGTTAAATGCTCATTAGAATTTGTTGCGGTTGGAGTTAATATACGTGTTGTGGTCATATGTTCATTTACTCCATATTCTTTCGAATAATATTTCATACAGGAGTTTATCATTTCATGCAGTGTGGAGTTTGTAATACAATTCTCCGCGTTCAGATGTATGCTCTTTATTTTTCTTAGATATGGTGTACTTCTACATGAGATTATATCTCTCGTGCACTCGTTTCAATATTAATCATCTAAATTTATGTTAATTCTAAATCCTAAGTTTTTATTCCTTCCATCGTAGTATTGTCCATAGCAATTCGTTTGGTTTTATGCATTTTGAACATCTTTGAAATTGTGGATTTCCTATGTTTTGGTTCTAGTGCTGCTGATGAGGAATTAATTTCCAAAATGGTCATATAGCTCATTAAATTTGTTGCAGTTATGTGTTATGGTCTCATGTTCATTTACTCTTATCATTTCGTAAAATATTACAATCGCTGTCATCCACTGAACAAATAGGGAGAATACATTTAATGTCTGTTTGAAAATTTCTAAAATGATCTTTAACAAGATGTAAAACGTTGATAAAAGTTAATGTACATGTATCACTGTTTCCGTTTAAATAGAGGAAATTAACTCTGTCATAAACGCGAATTACATATAAATTTGATACTTATACAATCAGCTATTATCTCTTCATATTACTGTATCACGTTGTAAAACTTATTTATGTCTGTAATCCGATCGTACTGAGTGTTATATTGTATAACTTTAAGTAAATGCGCAGTTATGGAAACACTCACTGCTTTTTTCGTTCTTGTGGACATTTCTGGTGAACTTTCATATGTAAGAAGGCTTGATATCATAGTCAACGGAATTTATGTCCTTAACTAGCTGTCAGTAACTGCGAGCATTTGTCCGGACAGTACCTGTGTGTATTGTCTTCATGTTTTATGTACTTCATTGTAAAGGTACTCGTCTTGATAAGTTGGACTTTTGTCTAGTTTGATTTTTACTGTGAGTCTTTTTTGTGTATTTATTTTTAGCCATTCACCACACATAGGGGGAGGGTTTGGATCCAAAAAAACGAGTTTAACCCCACCGCAATTTTTGCGACTGTCCCAAGTCAGGAATATGTTGGTGATTGGATTGTCCGTGTCTTCTTACAAAATTTAAGTTTCTTGATATTTGGGTTATTGGATGTGGTTTGTTTCCATTGATTTATCCACTTTTTTATCCTTTTGGGGCCATTTAAGGCTTGCTATATGGTGTGAGGTTCCTCACTGAGTTGAAGACCGTACGGTGACCCCTAGATGCTTTGTTTTGGGTCGTTTTAACCTGGATATGGGATGTTGTCTCCTTGACATTTACCCCATTTCCTTTCTTTTTCATATTTACTGAATTCAGCAATTTAAAACCTGTTGAACCATAAGAACTTGGTTTAAACATCAGCATTATATTCAATTCAAGATATAAAACCTCAATTAAGTTATACACTATTTGTTTGAACTCGGATTTTGTAAGACCAATAGAAGGTAGTGTGATCTTTAAGTCTTCCCAAAAGCTCGAGGAGGAAGGGGAGGAGGGAGACAAATAAGGTAGAGTATCGCCCCAATATGACGTCACCTCACCTTAACTCTGTGACTCACTGACATCCATTCCAGGCGTACCTAATATAGCAAGGATGCGAAACGTATGACTCAAATCCATTATTTAGATCATCCCGGGTTACCAAATATGGAAACTCTGTGACTCACGTTCCATGATTTAGAAATGTATATATTTCACTTATGGAGTACTTGTTCTTGTGAGAATTTTCTCATAGGGATAAACTATCAGACATATATTTTTCCAAAGGATTATCTGACCACCTGTTTATAGTTGATACATCTCACTATTTTACAATGCCGAGTTTTCCTACAATCGACTTGATTGTCTATATGTTGTAATTGTCCACTAGCTTAAGACACTAATGCTTTTGTCGGGCAACGAATGACAGTGACAGCACTTTGCCAGTTAATATGTTTGTTACCGACAATCCCGCATTCATGGGTTAAAAAACCATGGTTGTAGCGTTGTTCGACAATTAGCAATGAATTCCACTCAAACCGGTGCTAGGGACCGCCTTGAACTTACTATGAGGTATAAGTAAAGCTCATTGTCGAAAGCCTCATGGTTATTTTGAAGAAGAACAATTGTATTTGTAGAGACTTTGTCTCACGTTCATTTACTCCATTGCTTTTCATTATTTATAAGCAAATCAATCAAACCAGCTTACATCATATAATTGGTACGCGAAGCCTATGACTCAAATCCTAACTCAAGTTCCTGTTGGGGGCATGTTCCTTTGCCGACATACATGTTAATGATTGGAGAAGTTGACCCTTCATGACGTATCCTGAAGTGGTAATGACTTTACCATATAAAGAAGGGCGAGATGCATCATGTAACCATATATGGAAGTCACATCCAAATAGAATAAAGGCTTAATTTTCGCTCTGGAATCGATTTATTATTACATTTGGAAATATGGGGACGGTAGGGCATCACGTTACCAATTTGGAAATCGGAGATACCGTAAATCGGGTTATTTTCGCGTCGGCTTTTATTCGCGATTTCGGTAAAATAGGTCGGTGAAATATTCGCTATGTTATTAATTCACGTTTTTAAACTTTACCCAATGTATTTGAAAAGGTCGTGAAATTTACGTGGAGGCTGAATTTCGCAAACAAGAATCTACCGCGAACACGCGCGAAAAAATGCCGATATGCGGTATTTAGATTCGATATGAGTGATAGGGAGTAAAGTAGATTATCGACAAGAAATTTTGTACTTTCACAACAAAATATCCGTACACAGACAAAATGATATGTTTCAAATTTTAATTGTCATCGATACATGTCTTTCGGCATTGTAAAAAGACACATTTTTATTGTCACAAATTCATTTGTAAATGTCTTTCATCTCGACCCACTCGGCCCGATAGTCTTTGAATCCCTGGCTGAGAATCCATTCACGTTTTCCATGGTAAACTGAATCTAAGTTAAATGACAAGCGTGATGATTTTAACCTCCCAACTGTGAACTTTCCCTTTCTTAACAGCAACATACCTACCTCTCCAGCCTATGAAGTGTAAATTTCAGTTGATTCGATACTGTCGCGCATGTAGTTTGTACAGTAATTTTATGAACAGAGCAAAAACACTGTCCCCAAAACTGCTTAGTCAGGGATTTGTTCAGCTTATGTTAATTTCATCCCTCAAGAAATTCTATGGCCGTCACCATAACATCATTGAAAGATATGACGTGTCAGTGTCCCAAATGAAAGCGGACACATTCAGCTAAATTTACGTCTTCCCGGATTTGACTATATCAATTTTGACTTTTTCCTGGATTTACACACTTGCAGCGTGACTGGTACTGTTAGCAGAGCATGCTCACCCTTCCGGAGCACCTGATGTCACTCTCAGTTTCATGGGAGTTCACACCGTGAGTGCCTTAGTTTTGAATATTGTTTTTTTTTTGTTTCCGTGCTTTGTGGATGTCTGGCGTCATTGTTTTGTGTTCTCGTTTTTGCAATCTTTGGACCTTTTTGTAAATGCCATTCCTTTGTTCCCTCGGTATTCTACTGCCATTGTTTTAACAACACTTGACAAAATGCACGCAGTACGGTCCACAGCCGTCGCTGTCTTCGGGTTGGACTAACACGTTGCTGATCAGGTACCGGGGTCCGTTTTAGACCAACACGTCTTTGAAGCGTCAGTTGTACGGATCCGGTGTTCCGTCGGAAGAATCGAAGAAATCCACTTATCCACCCATCGGGCAGTGGAAAGACAAAGTACAAGCCTTGATGCAGTTGTCTGTATAGACGACGAAACCTGGCGGTCTTTCTGATGGTTGTGAACACTCACCACCACCATCACCATAGCTTCCACCACCACCACCAAGGGGCAGGGGGACACTTAAGTGTCCGTCTACCTCGTTCCCAATTCTATGAATGGTAGAAACCAATGCACACTCAGAATTGACGTTTGTGATTTGGTGAGAATTTAATCGTATGTCAGAGAAACCTTATTTTCACTGCTTTAATCAGTAGCCACGAGAAACGAAAAAACGATGGAAATGGTCTTCAAGAGGCTGCTTTACCGTACGGCGAGTAGAGGTGATTTGGACGTGTTAGAAAAACTCTGCGAGACAACCGTCTACCAGTGTACCGCTGCAAAGATGATCACGTGTTTGCAGATGGAGTGTCCGACCTGCTATCGGCAGCTACAAGGCGAGACGCCATCTTGAAGCATCTTCGAAATAAACATTGATTTGGAGTAATATCACCATTATTTTCACCACCATTACCACTTACACCACCAACATCTCCATCACTACAGAAGATGAAAGGTACTCTATTGCCATTATACCAACAACAACAACCACTACTACCACCACCACTACAGAAGATGGAGGGCACTTTCATCATAATCGTCACAGGCCCTACATAGTTTGGCAAGACATATTTTTTTAAGTAGATGCACATGAATCCTAGCAACGTGTAGCCTGACCCGAAGAGTATATTCATGTTGTAGAAGTGTTGGCAACCTGATGTCGATCTCGGCCAGAGATCCCCACATCAACGACTTATTCACGATAGGATTGCATTATTATAACGTGTCTGTGACAGACGTGAATCAGAACCTTTTTTGTCGTAAAGGACCGAAAAACCAAATTGTCACTACTTTATCCTCTTTGACAATCCAGACGATCGCCAACTCGTTACCACTATTCAAAGGCAGATATACCGAACGACATACAACATTCTATTGGTGCAGAGGTTCGAAAGGGCAACGGAGAGACCTTACGGGTATCTTACGGGTACCTGGTCGTCGATACCACGATTCCACAGTTTAATAAGGAAGTGAAACGAACCTAATGGCCTGCGGCATATGCGGAATATGGTAATCGTACACGAGTGGGGACTTGAGAACCTTCTCGTCTGTATAAACTATCATACTTTCAAATTTTGTCATTTTTTTGTAATTTAAAACATTGTTCTGACCATTTTGTTCATAGTGCCAACATATCACAATATTATTTCGCCAGGTTTTCTTGCAATTGACTTGGCGAGTGTGCTGTGTTTGTTTATATTTTGTGATTGTCTCCTATGATTCCTTTTTTTTTGACAACTGATGACAGCGATTGTACGAGTACTTTGTCAGTTAATTTTATGTTTGTTTACGATCCTGCAATACATTTCGATCAAACCGTTGCTAGGAATCCGTTTTGAACATACTATGAGGTATGAGCAAAGCTCATTGTTGAATGCCTCGGGAGAAAAACAACAATAACAGCGTTACTCCATTGCTTGATTTTACCTTTTGTAGAGACTTTTTTCTCATGTGCAGATACTCCATACCTTTCATTGTTAACTGAAGCATCATACTGTGATTTCATTTGCAGATGCATACTTCTTATAAGAATACCAGAGACAGATAGCAGCAAGATCAGCGGTTGGCAATTCTTGAGTTGTCCTTTCCCCCACAGTCATTCGGGATAATTAATATGTATCAAGAAAACTACTTCAAGGATATATAAGATGGAAGTAACACTCTTCAAGTTTTCATAAAAATGACTTCATTGGTCGTTTAAGGGAAGATACCTCTGGTAAGTCAGTTTTAAAAGGGAAACAGTCATTTGAGTTGGTCATTTAAGGATTTTCGCTGGTCAGTTTTGAAATAACAAGATTTCAATTAATTGTGATTTTTTTGTTAGGAAAATAAAAAAAAATTAAAAATAAGTAATTTAAGCCAAAAAATTTAATAAGTTTTGAGATACAAGTGTTTCAAAAAATCGCGGGAAACTAAACTTCTCTGCATTTTTCATAGGCTTTACATGAGCAATGTGTATCCAATAATGAATGTTAAAAAACAAAAAAAAATAAAGGGCTACGCCGAGCGCAGCATGATACGACCGCAGCATGTCGTCCACTGAAATTTGAATAAGTGTAATATAAAGTGAGTATGGACATAGGAAAGAGCTTGACACAATAATTAGATGGACACAATAAGGAGATTGACCAAGTAATTAGCTGGACACAAACTAGGGAAAATAAAAATTAGCCCTTATGACTCCTTNGATGTCCGAAAATCTGACAGAAATACATACACATATCCAGCGAATATTCTTAAATTAAAAATAGTTTATGTGAAACTAACTCGCAACGCTGACTGTCCCCCGGAAATCTTGCTAGATATAATAATAAGTTATCAACGTTTACATCAAAGAGCTGACAATGCGGGACTTTCACTCTTACCTCAGAAAACATTTTTGTGTATTATACGAAGAAATCAATACATCCATACCTTGAGAGGGAATCGCTAATTAATACTGTAGGCCAAGGGTGATTTATGTTGAATCTATTTGTAGCGTTTCATATTAATTATTTTTCGTCAATTAAAACTTAGTCAATAATTGTCATGTAGAACAAATCATAAGAACACTTCAAGTTCATACATATTTCGTTATTAGGTTATATAAATTATATAAGTTTACCTATTTTATTAATATGCAAGACATGCTTTAAAATCTAAATAATATTATAAAAAAAACAAATGCTATAAATTTTAGTTGTATTAATTCTTATTTTTATAACATGCAGTTTAGTAAAGGTTATAAAAACAAACAGTATATCATTGGGCTGGGAATTTCATGAAGTCTGGGGCGCAGAAGTTTCAATATCAGAACTTGTCAAGCTATGCTGGATGCTTTTTAAATGATTTAACATGAAACTGAACTATAGAAAATATCCTTAATGTAGCATGCTGCTCTTGTGAGTTGTAATTTCAGAAATTAATTATAATCCATGATTGAAGCAAACAAACCTGAAAATAGTCATCCCACTGAACAGGAAATTGAGGTTGTATAAGTAATTTTTAAAATAGAGCAATCAATGTTTAATGTTACAATCTCAGGAAATAATATTCAAATATACTTTTAGATAATTATTTCCTAGAATATGGAATATACCCCATATTGAAACATTACTAGTAATTAATTATTTTATGCCCTATAATACTACAACATTCTATAACCGAAGATAATAATGACTGGAGTTCTCAAGTTTTCAAAATGAGAAAATAATCACTTTTTCCAATGACATGTAATTGGATTGCAATATTTTACTCATTGGTCCCTGTCGCACTGTCAAATTTGAAACAAATTTTCACGATATTTGAGCTATTTATCGTGATCTCTGTATAAACACTGTCAGTATTAAACAAAAGGAATCAATTTTTAGTTTGCCACTAAATTTTGAACATTTCAATATTCATATCAAAGAACGGTTAAGCAAATCGCTGGGTAATGAGACTGCAGCACAACAGGGGGATATATGTCTGTAGAAACAGTGAAATGCAATTTTCTTTTCATAAAAACTCGTCACACTTCTCCCGAGTTCGAGTAAGACTTATCTAAAGGAACTAATTCCATCAAAATCCGATGAAAAATGAAAATTTCAGATAATTCGCACATTTACAACTTTGGCCCTGTTTGACCCCTATAGCTTGGAAAGTTTACTGTTACAATTCTGGTGTTTATTTGAAGAAGAATACAATAAAACAAACCATTAGAATTTGATGAAATAAAATGTACAAAATTTTGACGAAGTGCCATTTTGGATCACTTATAGCCCTGAAACGACAAGGGATATGCCTGATTCGTTGATCAAAATTACCGATTTACGGGGTAAACTACAGTTTGAAAATAATTTTTTACCGATTTTGCATATTATTGCATCTTCAAATTTCAATCTAAAAATTATAATGAAAATATATACGAAATAAAAATGAATTTAAAATCTGGTATATACGTCAATCAAAAATGTATTTAAAATCTGGTATATACGTCAATCGTCAATCGTCATTTTAAAACCTTTCTTGCATTCTACTGACAAGTACCATGCAGATATTGCAAGAGATAATTCTTCCAATATCTTTCGGATTCTTTGAGATAAATGGTTACTGTGAATTTTTCTCTAAAATGTTAAGTCTGCTTAGTGAAGTAAGTGGTCAATACTGCTACCAATGTATCACATACTTTTATTATCCTGACAACAACTGCAGTAGAATACCGAAGGAACAAAGAACAAGATTACAAAAATCAAAGTCCAGAGACAAGGCAGAAGCAAGAATACTAGAAGACAGAAGACTAAACACGCTACACAACCACAAAACGCAAACACTATATACATGTATAAATACAACAATATATACTAGTGTATATAGAGATGTACACATCAACATGCAGGAATATCCTTGGTGGATTTCTCATCAGTAAAATATATATTTTGTGTAAAGAACGAGCCTCCGAGAATAATTACATCTATCTGATGAGCTTATTTAGGAAAATTATTCGACTGCATGAACAGCCAACAGAATTGCACAATTTAATGATGTTGATAATGTTCATAATGAAAAAGACAGATAAAAAAAACAAATTACGGTAAAAAATTGAGTGTAGAAAACTTTACAAAACTTTTCAAACTCATTCTCAACGCATTCACATACAAAACGCAACTACATGATACGTGATATCAAGAAAGACATACTGATACAATGTTTTGATTACCAAAAACATTGCATTGCAATAGCAGGACCTTTGAGTGGTGTTTATTCCGGAAACATTTTTGTGTATTATACGAAAAAATCAATACATCATTACCTTGAGAGGAAATCACTAATTAATTAACACTGTTTAGCTAAGGATAAATTATATTCAATCTATTTGTAGCGCTTCAGATTAATTGTTTTTCGTCAATTAAAAGGAGGAGGTATAATACGCAATGGCAAATTGGCCCTTAAAATTTCTTAAACTGTAAGATCATTCAACCTCTCCAAAAATGTACTGATTTATTTCCCAAATGATTAGAGTAATATAATCTAGACACTTTTATACAGAAAAGGTAGTCATGACGGCACACTGACGTCATAAACATGCCATATTTAGGGAAATTGACCAAAAACGGCCATTTTGTATGAAGTTTTCATTAAAGTAAAATGTGAGCAACAGCCTTACCCAAAACGATATTTTAACCACATCAATATCTTTTAAAATACGTTTTATAGCAAAAGATCTTTTTGGGTAAGGCTGTTGCTCATGTCTAAATATTAAGGAGAAGACGTCGAAATGAGGCAATTTTTAAGGATTTTTAGGATTTTCCTGAAAAACACTAAGTTTGAGAGCCTAGTATGACTATATGAGACAGAATTAAAAACGATGATTACTGATATTTGACAGACCAATGTCTTATGAACATCTTAAGAGTGATAATTGATTAATTTACAGTACTTTGTATTTTCAAAAATGAGGGGCCAAAAAAAGTGGCCTTACCATACCTCCTCCTTTAATTCAATAATTGTCATGTAGGACAAATTATAAGTACACTTAAATTTTTCTTAAACAGTTTTTGTTTGTTAGTTTGTTTTTGTTTTTGTTTTTTTCTATGTTGTTGTTGTTTTTTTTTTTTGGGGGGGGGGGGTGATAAATATATCAATTACAATAGAAAAGGAATCCAGTTATCCGTCTTACTGGTATTTTAGGGGATCGTTTCCGCCTCCAATTACACGAGAGTTCCTATCTCACCTGGAAATTACAAAAGAACAACACCAATAAAAACAAAAAAGACAAACGTAAACAAGGATAGGAACTCGGGATAGCCAGACTTGGTACCGGCACTAGCAAAGCTAGCAATACAGTTAAACCGGTTTATGGTCAGGGTTGGCAAAAAAGCGGGAAATTCTCATATTTCCCAGGACGGTGGGAAATACTGGGAATTCCCGGGGAATACTGGTAATTCCCAGACAATAGTGGGAAATATACTGTCAAATGATATAACTTCAAAACATTGTAGTTAAAAGTGCAACAAATAGATCAAATATGTCTTAATGGAAGCATACATAGGGAATTTCATTTTCTCCCACTACCATATATATGACCATTCTAAATAAGTAAAGCAATAAAAGTCTTCCGATTTTCATTATTAAACATCACCTCCATTCAATGGAATCATTGTTATACCTTGAAATGCATTTGTTTTGTATTAATGTTTTTATAAACAAGAATAAAATTCATTAAGGTACTAGTATTTGTCATAAATATTTCATTTAACAACTAAAATTTGTCAAATGTGAGAGTGTTAATTATTAAGACAACATAAATGTCAATGATGGGCTTGGGTATGTTTAATTTTTCAATACATTAAATTGTTTCATGAAGGAATGTTTTCATGGATTACTCCTGGTTTGCATACATTTAATTACAGGTTTATATAAACATATAGGAAATTTTTGTTTTAATAATAATAGTCTGTTCTGTACTGATTACCTTAATCTTACCTGAATTTCACCAAAAGAGTTATAATTAAAAGTTAGAAATAACTTAATAAATATTCAAGCATAATGTAAGAAAAAAAAATATATGTTTCAAATATCATGGTTAAATTGAAAATAAAATTAATTAAAAATGATCACTTTAAACATTGCTGTAGTTTAATTGGATTAGACTGATAGTTAGTCTCAATTTTAAAATGCTTATCTTTAAAATGTGTAATTTATATATATAAGTTATTGAATATTGTGCTCATAGTCTGACTATTTATGTATATATACGCTGTCTTTCCATGTTCCTACTTGAATTTGGCTTACTACCATAAAAAGACAAGACCACTATTATCATATTCTCCAGTCATGTTAAAGAGATATTCTATAGATAACATCATCTTCAATCACAAACTGTATTCATGAATATGATATTGCCAACAATAAGGCTGCAAGCATTGTATATCCAGGTGTCACCATCAAAGGGTACTGCTTTCACTATATGCATCTCACGGTTAATAAAGAAAAAATGAAAATATATTCTGAAATCTAATGTTTTGAATTTATTTTGCAGTCAAAGAAAAGGTGATAATCATCTTCCAATATGCTGCAATTTGTTTTAGATATTAATACAAATATATTTTATTATTTTCTTTCATTCCTGTTATTTTGTATATTCATTTGACTTTTCTTTTATAATATCCTTGTAATTTTATTTACTTCTTTAATCGTTTGGCATAGATTTCTCTTGGTTCAGTATCAAAACCTAATTGTATATAGAAACAAAGAAAAAATTCCATTAAAATTCTTGTCCAGAATTTCACTTATTCGGAAATCATCCTTAAGGAATGGGTCGATTGATTTTAGTGGTAATCTACTAAATTAAATTTGAGGACTATTTTTACACCAAGTGTACTTCTTAAGACAATAAGGAGAATTCTTAACAATGAATTTTAATTAATCAACTTAACAATGTACTTTTCTCAGCACCGTATCTGGCTTTCAACAATCCATGTAGCAAACTTAAGAGTTGTAGGTTACGATTGATTTAACCAAAGAATCGAACAAGTTAAATGCTACATTGGCTGGAATTTGATTAGACTTTTTTTGACAAGTCTAAGCTACCATCACCACTAATCCTATATCCTAGATATACCTTTTCTTTAATATTTTCTAAGAAGTTACTATGTTTAACAAATGTATTTTGAGGTTTAAGACAATTTTGTTGAAAATTTTGTTTTACTTTTTCACTCAACCACCATTTATTTCAATTTTCTGAGATCTCATCTAGCCTATTCCGTAACCTTTCTTTTAGCATTATGGTGATGCACATCAAACATACAAAATGCATACATACCTTTGTAGTAATTTTACATATAAAATATTTATGTATTTTTGCACATATATTATTTAACACTGCAAACTATAGATCTTCAAGGTATGTGTCTTTTTTGTTTATTTAACTATTTAATTACTAAGGTAATTAAATGTATGCAAACCAGGATGACACCGTTTTCATAACTACCTAGATTTTAAAACAATATAAAAGATACAACTATTTTTAATTAAAAAAATGATTAAATGTATTTCAAACACAATTTTAAAGGATATATAAATTTAAAAAAAATAGAATTAAACAAATAGTTAAGAGTATTTTTGTGTCAAAAAGAATTGATTTGAGTTATTTTTTTTTCATATTTCCCAGTATTTCCCACTTTTTGAAAATAAGCAGTATTTTCCAGGACGGTAATTCCCGGTAATTACCAGTGGAAATTACCGCCACTGGTATTTCCCGGCCAACCCTGTTTATGGTTACCCAAACATTCCCTTTATCTATCCTGTTTCACTAGGTATGATAAACATACAAAAAAAACCAGAAACAGATAGACTGCAAACTCTACGACCACTATTTTAAAAAGACGAGAATAAGACAAAACGTGATTTTGAAAGATTGGTAAACGAGTGCATTCTTTTTATAACAATTTTAAACAGACATAAATTACTCTTTCAACGGCCCAGCAAACGTGCTTAGCCAATGTGGACAAGGTATTCAAAATACACAATAATTATGATATTCTGCATAAAGCTAACAAATGTTCGAAATTAAAATATATTCTTAGTCTCTGTGACGACAGGTAAAGTTAGTACAATTGATTAATTTTTACTAAAAAAGCACCTTAAGAGATTGAAGCGCGATGTTGGATTAGGTTTTGAATTACGTTACTGAAACGTCTGCTAAAGGTTTAACTTTCATAATTAAAAAAATGCTGTATTTTTTGGTTAATGCTTTTCACAAACAGCGAACCAGTTTGTCCCCTGCAATTTTTTTTCTAAATTGCCTCCCTTGTGGGTTTAGCTAAATTCATTCTGCTGATTGCAGACCTGGCATATGCTCTTCAAGAAATAGTATGAATCTCAATAGAAATTGATAAATCCTTAAACAAACGCCGTGTTACCAGCATGAGCTATTGATTTCAGAACAAGATTCTCACCCTTCCGGGGCACCTTGTTTTAGTAATGTTTTTATCGCATGAATTTCCTGTATCCCAATGGCGATGGTATGATCTTTACTCAGTTTTCGTTCTTTTCCGTTGTTTTAACGTACTAATGGCTAGTAATCATAACTCTCGTTGTAGGTATACTACATTTATTGTCATCGCTGCTTTCAAGTATCCTAAAATGTTTCCAGGTAGAATATTGAAGAATTTCAATCAAGTTACGGATTGGTATCTAGCTAAAATTAACAATGAAGGGAAATGGAGTAAATGCAAATGGGACAAAATCTGTACAAATACATGGTAAAACCAAGAAATGGAACAACGCTTTTATTGTTGTTCTTCATCTTGAAGTCACCATCAGGCCTTCAACAATGAGCAATACTCATACCTCATAGCAAGTTCAAGACGACCCCTAGCACCGGTTTGAGCGGAATTCATTGCTAATTGCTGAGCAACGCTACATCCATGTCTTTTTTCCTATTGATCCATGGATGCGGGATCGTCAATAAACATAAACTTAACTGGCAAAGTGTTCTTACAATTGCTGTCATCCTTTGCCCGACAAAAAGACTAGTACTCGGAAGACGATCACAGCATTAAAACAACAACAGGGCACTCATCAAGCCAATTGTAAGAAAACTTAGCATAATAAAATCGTGAGACGTGGGCACAATAAACAGGTGGTCAGAAAAAACAATTTTAAATTACAAAAAATAAAAAGGTAAAATATGAAAGAATGGTAGTGCATCATATGGGAAATTCTCTCAAGAACAAGTACACCATAACTGAAATGTATAAAGAGCATACATCTCTCTCACGGGGAATCTTTTTACGGACTCCACACTGCAGAAGAGACAAACTCCCGTGTAAAATTAACAATCAAGGGATATGGAGTAACTGCAAATGAGACAAAATCTTTACAGATACATGGTAGAACCAAACAATGGGACAACGCTTTTATTGTTGTTAATCATCTTGAAGCCACCATGAGGCCTTCAACAATGAGCAATACTCATACCTCATAGTAAGTTCAAGACGGTCCCTAGCACCGGTTTGAGCGGAATTCATTGCTAATTGTTGAGCAAAATATGTTTGGCTACGTATTAACTTTTTTACAGATTCGAATGATTTCAACAGACAATGAAACTGAACAATATGACCATATTTTTACAGATCAATACCAGTTAAGAGTATAGTGATGGTAAACTTGCATGAAAAATAATAGTATGATTCCCGGAATGACTTCATTTAATACCTCAATTATGTTGTAATCCAAAATCACTACTTCTGTATATATTTAACATGCATGGATAAAGCTTGTTAGTTGATTGCATTTTCATCGATTCTGACATCAAAAATATCTAGCATATTATTCTTGACGACTTTGACAATAATTAGTTTTGTTAATAAGCCGATTTCTGTAAGAAATTTTCTTGCCATATTTGACATGAAATAAAAGTTTAAAATCGATATAACACCCTGCTGAAGATCTTTTGCAGTTTTTCAAGGAGTGAAATTAAGTGTAAATATTTTTTTTTTAAAAATTGTTTTTGCTCAATACGTTTCTATCCTCGGAGCTATGCTATGAAATAACTAAACTCATCCCTTGTTTTGAATCGAAGAATAGTGCTCTTTTGCAAATCGAACCACGTAATATTAAATTGCAACATAAACAAAAACATAACAGTTAATAACCATAAAATATTATACTTATGCTTTGTAAATTAAATAAATTCTACATTAACATTCCTCAACAGAATCTACAACGAGAATGGCAGGATAATTTGTGCATATTTATATTGATTTCTGTAGAAGAAGATTTTTTAGAGACAGAAATATGATTAAATAATGACTGATGTATTATTGTTCCTATCTAGTTTTATTAAGGGAAAGGTTATTTAGATGATGATATATTATGTCTTGTCTTCAAACTAGTTCGTTCTTGTGTTCTGAGATGTTATAAAGATGCTGCTTTCATTAATTACTGAATATCCTGATGTCATGAAATCTTTGCTATTTAAGGTATCGCACTTTCAACATTTTGATGTAAGAAAATATTTTTCACGAATTTCTGATTTCCAGAAAAAAAACAACGATTTTTTTTCATGAAATCAAAAATGGAATATTGAAATATCAAAATATAAAGAGTAAACAGTAAAACGGTGTCCCGTAATTCTCACTTAAAAAGCTTAAAAGTTTAAAAAAATATTTTGAATTTGCTCATGTATACACTCATGTGAAATGGTATATAGAATATGCAGAACAATTGATAGGTTTTATGTAAGTTGTGTGGGAATGTTCTGATCAATGATCTTTCTCATATCTTTTGTCTCATATTTTTACTACTTTATTTTAGACAGACACAAACCAAACTTTTTAGCGATAACCTTTCATCAGCTACCTGTAAAAGTTAAAGAATATTTTCAATATAAAGGCCGAAGGTAAACGGTCAAAGTCCCCAATGACCTGTAGCTCAAATTGATGATCTACTTATATTTTAGCTTATGTTTAAAATATTTATGCACCTTTATGGCAAAAAACTTACAATATAAAGCCAGTAATGATGCATTACATCTTGAATACTTAAAAAATGGAACTTTGGCTGAGTTTTGTCGAAAACTTAATATAGGATATGCATGATATTTCCTTCTACATCCGGTCGCTTTGAGCATTGTTACATATATTTATTAAAGTATAATTTACATGTTTTTTTCAATATAGTTATCTATAATGTCACTGACTAATTGTTGCCTGCAATAAGGAATAAAAATTACCAGGCCTAAATATAAGGCCGTTCCAAAGCTATTCTACGTTTAACATCAATATTTTTACTGGAATATAATTGGAGTGTTTCATACCCAAACGAACATTTTTTTGAACAACTGAAAGACTT
>MJUU01043289.1:156458-178595 GCA_002080025.1 Modiolus philippinarum
ACTGAAAGACGCGTACGGTTCCATATACAACGGGAGACCTCTTTAGTCCATACCGATCTATTATGTCATCGAAGTGATGCCCCAGCACTGAGACAGGGATCAAGTGTGTCCGTGTGTTCGAACTTACCTGGGTACACTGGTCAAGTGTTTTATCTCGGAGGAAGATTCCAGAAGTACTTTCTAGTTCCGTCTTCAATACCAGATGGAAGTCGAAAAAAAACTCTACCACCGACTTTTGGCGAAATATGAAAAAGTTTTGTAACAGATTCAGAAGCTATTAGGCGATGATCTAGCTATAGATGGTTTGCGAGAACGCATTGAAAGGGAGAAATAAATCTCCACGATACTGCAAACGTTTAGTTGAAGTCAACTAGTATGATGTGAATACTATATATGTGAAGGCTGACTTTTTGCAGAGTGTTGATGACGAGTAAGGGGGTCATAAACCTATTTCAAAGGAGATCAATTATGTTTTTGTAAAGACAGTCGTCTTATAATTCATTAATATCACAGACTTCTTTGCTCATATAAATTTTTGAATGGCTCAGGATGCACGGAAGAGAAGTATTTCTTTCCTACGAATGGATGGCGCCATTGGATACACTGCATGAGAAAGAGCTTGATTTGGATAAAAGAAACTACCAGTAAACGGTAACGTCAAAGAAGCATGGTTATGAGTTTCAGATATTTTTCTGGCATGAATATAATTATTGCTTGGACCAGAGAAAGAAGCAACAAATGAGGACTACGAAATAATGAACTAGCGTTACAAGAGAAGACAATAGCATAAATCCAAGTAACTCCAGAGGAAGAGACATGATGCGTTACAGATTTGGGAATGTGAATTGTCATGGTTGAATGCAGAAAATATATTTAAGTGAAAGCAGTTTTGAACGACAGACAGACTTGTGTACAGAATAAAATGTCAGAGGAGTCTATGTTAAGACTGCGATAAAAACCGGCTGTTTGATATCTTGGAAGTCTATTTGGAAGTACCTGATCTATAAAAAAAATCTGTATTTATTGAGACACTTCAATTTTAAAAGAATAATGATGTATCAAGTGAGGATATTTTAGAGTAAATCGGAGTAATAACCAAATTGCCCAACAGAATTAAGATGTACACTGAGGAAAAACGGACATTGTTTCAGCCACGAAATCCTATTGGTTATATGTTTTGGAGGGAGAATCACTCTATTACTGACATGCTTGTTTATTTGCAGTGCCAAAGATTCATCATGTGGTTACATACACAATAAATATAGATGTTTCTAGAAGTAAGGAGACAAAGTGAGTGATGCCAGATAAGTTGGAGATGCAACATTCTAAAAGAGGCTGTGACAAAGACCATGAAACTAGAAGCTAATAACTCTTAATAACTCTTATACAGAGACCATGACCAACAATGATTGTCAAAGTACATGATGTATATCGCCAGGAAGGGCAAGTCAGTTTTCACCTGGTGGGTCTTTCTTCTGCCGTTTTCCTCCAAATGAGAAAACTTTCGAGATAAGACCATCCATCTGTATCTGCCATTTTTAACCAATACGGGAAGCTAAGGATGCTTAGGTCTTTGTGGATCGTCTAGATTTCCCGTATTGTGTTATCGACACAAACATCGCTTAGACGACTCTATTAGTCGAGACGTTAGATCTGTATTAAACATGAGATGTGTGAGAAAGGTGATTTATAAGGGTATCATCATGCTTGTTCAATGAAGAACAAAGAAGTGATAGGATCAGATCCTTTTGAAGTTAAACATATCACTATTTTGGTCAAGAAGTAAAGAAATAACAACGTGACAAAAGAAGACGAATGACCGCCTTGTTGTCGAAAATAACCAAAATGAATTAAACACGAATAAACTAAAAGTGCATATGACAAAATTTAAAAAATAAGAGCAAAATAGCACAAAATAACAGCATATGCACAAGATATTAAAGAAGTGCTTTGCTCATATATTTGACTTTCAGTCGTCGTATGTTTCACAATATGATACTAGTATACAATACATATAAGCATCTAGAATTTATTTTTCCCTTCCCATGTTAGGTTGATATATAAAATATGAAAAACATTGTAACAGTTATTACAAGACTAGGAAGGTTGTAGATCATAGGGGTTAGAAGAAAAGTACAGAGGAAAGAAAAACGTGGAGAATTTTTTGTTGTGTCATAATAAGATTGCGGATCATCAGATCCGAACAAGTAGACACCTCACTTTTCCCCCTTTTCACTAAATTGACTTCTTTTTTGGGCGAAGTTAAGTCACTGCACAAAAACCAAATATAATGAGGAGATTCAACATCAAGCGTCATGAACCGACGTTCACACACAACATTGTATTTTATGCGAAAATAGAGAGCCCGAAGTGCTTTAAAATTCGAAGCGAAATTTTGATGTTTGATTGAGATTCACATCGAGTCAATCCACTTTTCCAAACAAAAGTGGATGTTTATGGCCTATTTTTTTTACCAAACATTTTAATCAGCATACCCCAAAACTATAATTTCAACTGTAAATGCCTGTAAAACGTTTTGTCAGCAAACTGCTGTGTACTGTCGTGTCACCAACAAATGTATACATTTTTTCCCTCGAGTCATTGAGCGGTCGAGTCCAAATTCACTAACTCCGTAAGAAGTGTGCATGCAGTTGAGTCATTTGATCAATATTACCTGTGTTATTTATGCATATCAGTAGAAGTTATTACTATGAACTTTAAGCTTGTTAACTGCTATCGATCGTGAACCTTACATTAGAATATGATTTTTGTTGTGTAAATCGTATGCAAGAAAAATCTTTTTTTTTATTGTAAAAAATCTATGCCAAAATAACGATTTTATTAGGTTAGAATACTGTTAGCGATTTGTGTTAGATTACTGATCTTTGCTTTTGTAATTTTATTCTGACAATGTTAGAATATGCTAGAATATGTCACAATACTAGTTGCCAAAATACTTACGATCTCCCAGATTTGTGTATGATCAACCAGACATGGTCGTGAAATAACCATGTAATGGTCGCGTTAGGTCGATTTTTTACCTGGATTAGGAAACAGTTTAGAACGGTGAGAGAGTAGCTACATTTATGGTCCACAGATGAATGGGGCTTCAAAGAAAAGATAATAATAATAGAAGGGGGGAAAACGGATATGACGCAAAAGGTTCGAAGCAGATGTTTACATAATACCAAATAGTACAAAATCGGATTATTCATTATTACAAAGAAATGAATTTTCGCCTTTAAAAACTGGAGTCGACCCAAAGATAGCGACTGAGGCTAGTGAAAGCGTTTTGTAATACTCGTGTGGAAAGATGACATGCCGTCGTGTTAAATCGAGCAAAGGTCTTGAGTGGTCGAGTAACAGGCTGATATAGTTCGGGGAAAATCGGGTTATTGTCGGGTATATCTTGCACTGAAAAAAAGAATGATTAGTGGAGTAATACTCGCGTATAAGTCGAATTGGTCTGGAAACAACTCGGCATCAATCAAGAAGCAAAATTGAGTTGAAGTCGGCTTAAATTTTGAAACCGGATCAAGGCTGATCCCTTCACAACCTTTTCACGACTACCTCGATGATCAGGTTCTGATAGATATCAGACCTATTCTCGGCATGTATTGCACACGACCTCTTTTCGATTTTTTAATTTTGACATTTCAGAAATATTCGAGGAACACAGTTCGAGTTCAGTAGAGTTGGCAAGATCGTCCCGATAGTAAACTAAGCAGGATCTTTAAAGACCAGTGTCCCATTCGATGAATGTTCATTGATCGAGTTCGGTCGAGTTGCTTTGATCTGCATTGTAAACCTACGATTAGACTACATATTGTATGTTTGTGTTTAGTTCAGATTACGACATGTCATGTTCTATAACTTTTACAATTATGCTGTACTTGTTCTTGACAAGATTTCTCATATGGATGCACTATCATACTTTCAAATTTTTGCATTTTTATTTTTTGCTATTATGTCGCCCAAGGCGTAGTCGAGACGCCATATTTTTTTGGTCTGTTTCTTTGTTATTATTATTCCACAATTGTTTCCTTCTTTCTTCCTCATATTTTTGTCCGTCTATAATTCTCAAAAATGCCCAGACAGAATTCATTCAAACTTGGTACAACATTGGACCACCATGAGATGTACATGCACCAAAACATTTTTTTGAAAACGACCACCGATTACAAGTTTGCAGGCATTTTACGTTGAAAAATTGGGGATTCAATATCTCAGGTTCTGCTTCGCAGGAATTCGTCATATTTTGTATCAATGTTCAATAAGATGAGAGGAAGAGATTTATATGGTAAAAATTCAAGATAGCCGTCATCTTCAAGAGGGTCGCCAAAATACGTTAGAAACTTTCAACGTTGTCTGATTTCTATGAAAATTAATTTCTAAACAGATTTTCACACTGCAAACAAGAAACAATGAAAACATTTTCAAAATGACTGTCATTTCTAAGTTTGTCCGAATTCGGTGAAATTTGATTTTTAGGTATATTTTGACACTGCAAACAAAATGGAAAGATCCAATCGGCTGCCATGGGCGACATCAGCTATTGCTTGCAATAGCAAATCTAATTTCAAATTGTAATTCTGACCAACCGTTTACTGTGCCCATATCACATGATTTTATTATGCCAAGGTATTCTTACTATTGACTCGATGAGTGCCCTGTGGTTGTTAACATATTGAGGTCTTCATACCGGGTAACGGATGACAGCAATTGTAAGAACATTTTGTCTGTTAATTTTATGATTTTTGACGATCCTGCATCCATGATCGGTAAAGAAACATAAATATAGCGATGCTCGACGTCTAGCAATGAATTCCGCTCAAACCGGTGATAGGGGACATCTTGAGCTTGTTATGAGGTAAACAAATTCATTGTTGAAGGCCTCATGGGAAATCAAAGAAGGACAGCATCAATAGTTGCTTGGTTTTACCGTGTATTTGTAGAAACATAGAATCATTGTCTCATTTACATTTACTCCATATCCCTTAATTATTTATTTGTAACCTTAAACTATCTCAACCTCGATTAAAAAATCATGGATGACCAAGAGAAACTCTATTGAAAAGGTTTCAAAAAAAGACGATTGCCAGGTATGGATGGTATGGGTGTGTGTGACAAGATATGGATGGTATTGGTGGGTGTGACAAGATATGGATGGTATGGGTGGGTGTGACAGGATATGGATGGTATGGATGGGTGTGACAATGTTTAATAGAATATTATGAGGGGTTTGAGCAGTCTTAACTAATCCCTAGTTAACCTAAGATAAGATTGTTAGAAATGCTTCATGTAAGTCGATAGTCGTTTAATGCTTTTAAATTTTGAGATGACAAGTAAACACCTTTTTGACCACTCAAATTCCTATCTAAATCACATCATACAATATGTTTGGTTGGTCTCAAGTTTTGTGTTAAAAATCCCTATTGCGTCAAATGTATTAAATGTTGAAATGTAGAATTTGACTTCCTAGATCTAAATGAAAAATCAATGGTGGCTTGGTTTGAGTTTGTAATTTCACAGTAAAATAATATATCTTTGTTTATCCAACTATTGGAAATTTTCTGTGATGTTTTTGTATCCAATTGTCCTATAATCTGATAACATTACTAAGACCTGAATTATACAAGCCGTGACTTTATACAGATAATGATTTAATACTATTATATTTTCCTGTAGAATTATAATTTTTCATTCTAGGTTATAGGAAGTACAGCAAGCTTCAATATGTGTGATAGAAAAGAGGGGAATTTATTTAATAAAAGTGGACTAATCATGTTTGTTTTAGAGCTGTGTATTATATGACTTATTTTAGAAATGCAAACGATTAAATTGAGATTACGGTTTAAAAATGTAGGCGCATTTCATTTGCTGTTTTAATTGCCATTAAATTCAAGCAACTGTATATGTTTATTGTTTACTAAATCTAGCATCAGGACTATTGGTTCTTGGTTACCTTTATTTTGGACACGACAATTCTAACATGAATAGGAGAAAACCCTTACCCTGTCGATGGCCTCACTCCTTCAGGTGGTAACTGTCAACGTATCCAGGATGTTTCCGGGATTTTTTTTCTGGATTGTGGAGTGTGACCTGACATTGTAAGTGTTTCAAATTAGAAAATCTCAAAAGTTTAGTTAAATCAGTTCGTCTAAACATACATTAGTCCAGTAGATGTGGGTGACCAATAGTTTTCACTTTGTCCGCCCGTCTGTCCTTCAATATCTTTTCCCGGCATTGATTATTTGGCGTGTATCAGTGGTAATGAGTGAAATTTTGTCTAAATATGTGGAATCATAAGTTGTATTATGTAAGCGGTTTTGGATTTGACGTGCGACATTTTCTTATTTGCCGATATTTTATTCGGCATTTATATCTAAATGCTATTTTTGAAGTCAAACGATTCCCAACACTAGGAGAATAATTAAAATTTTAATTTCGGTTTGCTTGTCGGAGTTTCTAGGATTAGAAGTGGTGTCCAAGCTACCAGTGTTTGTGTAATTAGTTCTACAGTTTTGATATTACACCCAAAATATAATAGAGGATTTTTAGCGTAAAATGTTTTAAAAGGAGTTGTTTAATTGTCTCTCGTCCATTGCTTGTACAACTTAACCTTGGAAAATTTGTTATGTGCTTAAGAAGTAATCTGCCATCTCATGAAAAGGGGTACTCTGCAGATCACTTGCGCTAAATTTCTTCTACAAACAGTATTTTAACTCAGTTAGAGGGAGAATATGAATTCTGAAAAACTAATAACTATCAATAAAACTAGAATATAAGTGTTTTAATTTAAATCCAACTCGTCATACAACTAAACGCAAATAAAATGCCCATACTTCAAGTAATTATTATATTTTCTAATGCTTTAGTTTATTGGAAGATTTTTTTATTCTTCAGTGTTAAAGAACACCCCAAATTAAAGACCATTGTCATTTAAACTGTATAAGTACAAGCGTACAACATAATTCCAGGCATTAATTTTGCTGCTTAAAATTTCAGTGAATATTCAATTCAATAAACAACGAAAAGATATGGAGTAAATGCACATGAGACAAAGCCTCTACAAATACATGATAGAACCAAGCAATGGATAAAAGCTTTTATTGTTGTTCTTCATCTTGAAGTCACCATGAGACCTTCGACAATGAGCTATATTCTAACCTCACAGTAAGTAGCGGAATTCAATGAATTGATAAAGGATATTTTAAAAAGATATTGATCATTTAAGTTACAGAACTTGTATAAAAATTAATATATACGAGTATGTTTGCTCCATTTAGCGATGTGCATATATCGAAGTTGTGTAACCATCTTGTTCTAGATTTAAATTGTGACTGGCAATGTTACTTTTAGCTTGTCTTGGATCATCGTTTGATTATTAGGGCGATTCTATTTTTCCACTCTCAGTTTATTATATTATATGACTTATATTGTCAAAGACCTGACAGTATTTCAATAATTGTTATCCATGAAAAGAAACGAGCTAGAAACTATCTATTTTCGAGTGGTATCGAGTCATCACATGTATGTAGTATTTCAGACGGTGATTGATGAATGATGCAGTATTTAAGGCGTCCTAGGTTATGTTTGTCGTGTCTATTCCCTTTTTCATCATTACTTTACTCTAGATAAAGGTGTCCTTTGGCACTGTGATGTGATGTACCGAAGGCTGGTTATGGTGGCTGCTTTAATATTAGACTTTGTCAATACATGAGAGAATTTCCAAAAGAAAAATTGAATATAATAAAAGGAAGGACAGCTGAAAAGAACCATATGATGAATTACATAATTTTACTGCAAATCTTTATGTGTTTGAACAGTTCTGTTCTTTTGTAAATCTTCCACTGCATTACAACCAAAAAGGGACATATAGAAAATGGCGCAATATGATGAGGATATTGATGATGTTAATGTCACACAAATATAGTTAATATTCCAAAGATAATTTGACCGGAAAGTGGTTTTGATAAATAAACTATCGTGGCGTTAATGGTGAACTAATAAAGGAACAATCAAATTATCGTCCCTGAAGAACTGTTTTATTCTATTAGTGGTCTGTCTGTAATAGGAAATCACTTTTACGCCAAACATATATAGCAGAACATGATAAATATAGTAAAGTAAATATCCGCTTTTGAAAATGATAATACCTAGTGTGGGAATAAATTATTCTGACTTACGATAGCTGCCTTCGTAAATGATTGATGCCTTGCTTCAAAACTTGATCTTATAGTGACCAGTTATAGTATATATAATTCGACGATGGAAGATCAAACATTTAAGCATGTATAGCTCCACAATGCCTTCTCTTAAATTGTTTTGGGAGTTTGCATTTATGATTTAAATTATTCCCTAGCATTGATATAAAATATCCAAATGTTCAGTTTCTTGAGCGATATCATATACTTGTATCAAGGTTTTGATTCAAGGTCATCAATTTGCGACACCTTTATGTAAAATATCGAAAGTTGCAAAGACTATAAACTTCACGCCAACATGAAAAATAACAAATCCCCAAAAATGACAGTAATTTGAGTTATGAAGATGACATTTCGACAACTAATGACTTTTCAGTACAGATAATATTTGGACTGTATCGATTATCTTGAAAGATGTATAGAAAAACGAATACATAACCAATACTAAGGAAGCCAAATTCAACCAAAGGACAGAGACAGAGAGGTTTATATATTTCCTAAATTTCTGATATTGTACCTTTGCTGATAACATCAAAAGATGGTCAATAAAAGCTAATTTCATGTATTCTTGATTAATTATTGGTTGTTACTTCGTTATTCATTTGTAAATTACTTATTCAAGTTCTCATTTACCTCTCTATGTTACCTTTTCAGAAAAAAAATCAAAATGGCGGGTTTATTTCATTATCTAAATTTTACAATATATTTTTTTCTAAACCCTCATGCATAGCTCTGTCCTTAGCTGAATTTTGGCTTTTCTATTTAGATCTTTTTGGGAATTTGCTCTCTATCAGCTTAAGCATATTTTTTTTTCGGTAAATGGACTTCCAAATGAATTGGTTTGATCTGCACTGATGACACATAAGTTGTCGAAAGAGCATATGCAGAAATATATTGACAGTTGTTTCGATATTTTGTTATTTGTCATTTAAAGGCTACTAAATATCATTTGATCGAGTACAAAGGGGGCAATTTTGATTTGAAAAGTTACGGTAAAGTATTTTACATAATAACAATGTATCCACTTCATAATTTTATTTGTCGAAGAAACAACAAGTTCTATTGAGGTGTCAAATACCCGAGGCCACTGAATATCATTTGGTAAAGTATCAATGGGTCATTTTTACTGTGAAGAGTTACCGTAAGAACATTAAAAATACATAATAAGTAATACATAAGTATGTTTCAGAGTAATTAGATGAATCAAAGTGTTTGGTAAGAAAAGAGGTGGTCCAGATGCCTGTGGCGCGAAGGCATTTTACCCCGCCCCCTTTTTTCCTCACGAGGCACTTTACTTCAATTATTATTCTGAAACATACTTTAACTGGCTTAAAGACCGTCGAAATAAGAAAAAGAAAAAAATGCATATGTCTAAAAATTAATACTGACATCCCGCCATTTAAATGAATACTCTACTAATGTTTATTTATCAGTTTAATAAGGCTACACACACAAGTTAGTAAATAAATGTATTTTTTGTTCTGCATACGAAAAAAGTTTTCTTGTATATTGCTCTTGTGTCAGATATTTGTTTACTTTCATTTCATAAATAAAGATTAGATTTACTTGAAATATATTTACTTACGTCTATACGCCAACTACAGATCGTCTAGCCGAGGCGTTTCACGAAAGTCGATTGATCACCATGTGCTATTACAGAAAAGTGGACTGGAAAATTTTTCTACATGAAACTTAAACTTCATCTAATATTTATGTGAAACATGACAAGAGGTCAAAGTTAAGCATACGACATATGAATAAATATGCATCTTTGAATATGTTTCCCATAAGGTCTAATGTTTAACTAAGTTCCCTGCTTGTGGCCATCTTAGAGGAAGTGTGGACTTGCCAAACTTATTTTGACCAAGTTTTGATCCAATTGGCTTGATTGTGTCAGAGGAGAAAATCTTCGAATGATTTCTCATAGGGTGCAATGTTAGACCTAGCTCTCCGCTGTTGTCATTTAGGTTGTGATGAGGACTTGCCAGACAAATTTTTCGAAGGGCCGACTAAATACTTATGACCAAGGTTACTTCCAGTTTTTGAGAATGAGGTCTTAGAAAATGTTTTCCCATAGGGCTAAATATTAAACCAATTTCCCAACTGGCGGCCAGCTTTGATGAACGGTTGAACAAATTGATCATATAATTGACATGCTGAAAATTTTTGAAATTAAAATTTGACCTAAATCTTAAATAGTTTTTTTTGTAAAGATAAGACAAAAAGTATAAATTCGTGGTTCCTTTAAAATTTCCAAGTTGGTAGATCTTAATGTTTTGAATAATTGACGTAAGCCTTACGTCAATTATTCAAAACATCAAGGATATGTAGTAAATGAACATTAGACCATAACACATGTATTAACTCCTACTGTAATAATTTTAATGAGCTGTATGGCCATTTCGGAAGTTAATTCCTCATCAGCAGCACTAGAATCCAGATATAAGAAATCCACAATTTCAAAATAATGTATAAAATGCATAAAACCAAACGAATTTCGAAAAATCAGTTAAATCAAATATAGCTAAGGACAAAACTACGACGGAGGGAGTTAAACCTTACGTTTTAGAATTTACCTAAATTTAGATAAAGTTATAAACAAAGTGTACACATGAGATATAATCTCATGTACAAGTCCATCATATCTAAGAAAAATAAAGAGCATTTTAGTTAATCAAACTTAATCTCTATTTCAAAATGTTTTTGAAATAAGACAAAATGTATAAAATCATGAAAAATTTGATAAATAAGAGACAATAGTTCCTTTGTTTTGTAGGCATTCAGATTTTCTTTAAAACGCCATGTGGGTAGATCTTGTTATGCTGAACAATTCTGCAATTAAACTTTACTTCTATCTGTTAAAGTTTTTTTTTAATAAAAATATGAAAAAAACATGAAAAATTTTCCTTGTTTTTTGATGTTTCCGATGTTGTCATTGTCCTTGGTTTGTTCGGTTTTTATGGACGGTACGGATCTCTCTTTTTACGGAAAAGGGCATTAACTCTGAAATGAAATTGTCATCAGATTTTCTTTTTAATATCTTGTCATGCTGATCATTTTTTATCTGTCAGATGTTCGATTTCTGCAACGGTTTTTGAGTTATACAGTCTTTGGTCAAAAGTATTTATAATTTTGAAATTTTCCAGTGCATTTCATATTAAAACAGACTTCATTAAAACATTCTGTAGAACTTATTTTTTGTCCGATTTTCATTAAAATTGTACCATTAAAAAGAACTTGACATTCTGTTTCTTCCTATAATTTTCATATAATTTTTGGTGTTGTAGTTTTCTAATTGTCATGATATTAAGGTATCTCAGTGGTATTATTCCGCCATTTTTTGTGTAATACTTGTTCATTAAGGTTTCATTCCTTAAAAAATTAACAAAACAGTTATTTAAAATGTGAAGAAAGTTCAAAAGTATTTAAAATTAATTTTCCTAATCAGTTTTACAACATTTTAAGTATAAAAAGATAATCTAAAACACACAAGCTTTAAATCTCTTGTTGGATTTACAGAACAAAGAAATTATGCAAGGGAGATAATTTGATAAAAGAATTTAACATAGATATCACTAGAGAAATTAACATTTCATAATTTTTCTCTCTTATTTCAACGGTGACCCCTAATTTTTATATTTTATATGTGAACTATATAATGATTTCAAAACCACAAGCAAAGTATGAACAAAATCTATAATAGATTTTTAAAGCTACCCCCTCATATAGTCATTTTCCCTATCATTTCTTTGTAAAATCCTGAAATTTTCAATTTCATTTTTTTTTTCGCTTAAATGCATGGTGACCCCCAAATTTTATTTTATATTTTGAATAATAGTACTATTATGTTTCTACAGAGGAAAATCCACAAAATTTTATAATAGGAAAATTATACACCGCAGACACCTTAACACAAGTATAAAATTTTGACGTCAAAATTTACTATACTTTAGCAAATTGTGAAGTTAAAAATTTCAAATTGTATTTAAATCGTGACAATGAGCAAACCTCAACACCAAAAATTATATGAAAATTATAGGAAGAAACTTATTGTTGTGCTCTCTTTAATGGTACAATTTTTAAGAAAATTGGACAAGAAATAAGCTCTACAGATTTTTTTTAATGAAGACCGTTTTAATATGAAATACACTGCATTTCAAAAGCTGCAATTTATCCCTATCCTCGTATTTTTATGTTATTTGGCCGGCGGACGGAAAAGCCATGCCTTGTGACGATTCGGATATTGGTATTGACTAGAAGAAATTTTGATTTTTAAAAAACAGGGGACTGTCTTCTGTGAATAACAGAACTACTGTGTCTGGCACACCACACCTAACCAAGGAGGTGAGTCGGGGTCTCAAAATACAGATACATGGTGTTAGAATCGAAAGATAAGGATTTTTCTAACTTTCTGGCGCTTGCCGATCTCCATGAAAACTGCTGCGAGCTTATTTCTTGAATTTTTATAATCATATGTGCAGAAAGTATGGAATGGCAAGATGAAGCTCTTTTTTGCAAAAAATTATTACAGCGAAGAGAAGTTAAATGATTTTGGATGACTACTATTTTAATTTTTATAAAAGTTCAAGAGTGTTTGAAGGACACCGAATTGAGTTGGTAGTAGAAAGAATCAAGGTTCTTTATAGCAAACAAATGATTTAAATTGTGTATACCGCAAGCCTTTACCGTGTTACAATACAGATCTTAAAACTAGGTTGCTTGAGGTAAGGTGAAGGAAATTTGTATAGACTTCAAGGAGGGCATGGTCGCATATAGTTAGAATGAACTAAAGATACCGGTACTATAAAAAAAAAAGATACAAGTTGCTGAACAGCTTAAGATATATCAATTAAACAAAAGACATAGATTTAGGTATCTTTCGGATATGGGGAACCGAATAAAAAATGTTGATAAAATCTAACAACAATAAAGCACGAAAACAATCTAAATTTGAACATTAGTGAAATAAGAAAATAGGTTGATCACCTTGGGCCTAGACACATGTCTTAATCATATTTCATGAATCTTAAAAATCAAACACGAAAAGATATTTAAGAAAACAAAATGAAGTTCTGCGTATTAATCTACGGTATCTGTACATTTATTGTGCTTAGATGATGGATGATTCGCTGTTCAAGCACACTGTGATGGTAATGTCCCATCTCATCCAGAGAAGTGACGTTGAGGTCCTGCTATCTATGGCCGGGTTATTCATAAATGAATGCCGACACGTTGTATGGAACTTGGATTTCACTTGGTTTTATTACAAAGGGACAGACAACTCATTTTGGTTCTCTTGCATCCCCTCATTCCTCTTTAGTCGAAGAGCATTTTGCTCCCTCTGTATGCTAGTAGAGAATTTGCCCCTCTGTAATCGGTACACGAATACTTTTGCCCCTTCTATAAGCTGTAAGAATACAACACATTATCAACTAACATGTTCGAGATTGCATTATACAGACATTAGGATGACAACTTTTCTCTTTTGGTAAATAATAACCCTAAGCGTCTCCGAGTGATACAATATTTATAACAGAAAGCAATCGTATATTACTGTGTTCACTAGTGTCCTTGCTACTTTCTTGTAATGAGTAATTATCAAGGTATCGGAATGCGATCAAATCCGTTTTTTTTTCGAGATGAAATCTGTTGATTTTCGTGGAATATAAAAATCTGCTTATGTTTAAAGGTTTTTCATATGAATGAGAAAATACGGATTTAATCCGTTGCGAAAACTACATTCTGATTGACTCATTCAAAGGTAACAGGTAAAAGGGAGCTCTGTCTAGGTTTCTAGTTCCTTTATTTTCTATTGCATGTGTTATTACCATCATGGAATCGGTAAGTAAATACTGTTCGCAAATCAGTTAGAAAGTGACAATAACTAATCCGCTACCAAACAGAACTTTTAAAACACTATATACCTCACTGACAGTATGACGGGTGTCGCTAGCGGGGTAGGACATGCTCACCCTTCTGGAGCACCTAATGTCACTCCCGGTTTTCATGGGAGTTCACACTATGAGTGCCTTACTTCTTATTGTCGTCTTTTTATTTCCGTGCATTGTAGCTGTCTCACGTCCTTGTTTTGTCTTTGTTTTTATCTGTTGCCGTTTTTGCCATGTCTTTGGACTTCGATTTTTGTGGTCTTCGCTTCCATTCTACTGCCGTTGTTTCACTATCGAGACGAGGTTCCCTAAAATTCATATCGATTAAAAATCTATGGAAACATGTTTTTGAACTCGAAAGCTCGGTTATTATCGATTCCTTGGTCTCAATCGTTCCGTTTGAAAATATCGTAGTTCGATATTGATGAAATATCGCTTCCTTTTTGTAGACAGTTTCTTTTTAATATATTTTCACGTCTTCTTTGGTTTGATTAAAATCACGTATTGAATTAGAAATATTCTGACGTTACGCGCGATGTTCGTACATGTAAGCGTAACAGACGTAATCATGATAAATGACGTTATCTTCGTAAATGGCTAAATTGTACTTTATCACATTTTAAATTAAAATTACAATAATTTCGATATTTGAATTTATACCTCAGTGTATTGAAATANTCTCAATGTCGCCTGAATAGTGCAACTTATTTAATACAAATGGGATTTTCTGACAAAGGCATTTAATGAGCAATAAAGATAAAAAAGAACATCTAATAAACGATTTTTATCCGGCCAAAAACTAATTTAATTCTATTTCATGGTTTGAGACTTTTAATATTCTTAAAAAGTCCGCGATAGTGTCACTTTTAATTGACAAATGATAAGTTGGTCATCCTGTTATCCACGAAAAATATTTCATGCCAAGTTTTATAAACTTCAATGTCAGAGTTCGTCCTTAATTTGATGAAAGATGTAGACAATGATAACGAGATTCCTTAAAATAGCAAATATAAGTTGTCATCAGCACGGAAACATTGTATCTGATGTATATAGTCTTTGTAATTGATATCGAACATCAATAAAAGCTGCATCCACCTTCGTGGCTCTCCTGCTTTTGCATGACAAACGGGAATCGGTTTTTAAATTTTTCATACACGAAAGTACACCATTTTCCACATTTTTTATAGAAATTATAGTTTTCAGGTAAATGATCAACAGGGAGCATTCATTAGACATATTATCTTTTTATGCCACAGCAAAAAAAAGTCCGGGTCATATTCTTTTACCCTTGTCCGGCTGTTCGTCCGTCCATATAGCGGGGCATCAAATGATTCTTACAGACAAAAATGCCTTGTGGGGGATATGTCATCCTAAAATTTTTTGACAATACTTTAGATGGTTGAAATACCTGCTGCTTGTTATCTTTAGTCCTCCTGGGACTCTTTCTAAACATTCAGAATCAAACTTTTATTTTTTTAATCAATTCTATAATTGCAAATCAAATGGTTGCTAATGACTTGTAATTTACGAATAAGGCGCCTTAATTATTTCCTTATCTTGCAGATTGGCGATCACCACTTTGCAGTGGTAAATGGATCGGAGACGGGTAAAAGAAACGCAAAATTAGAACTTTTCTTGGAAAACTATACATTGGCAGAGGTGATTGAAAATTGCACTATTAAAATAACTACTGGTGAAAGGTAAATGAATTCAATTATACCAAAATCAATTGTCATAGAGAATGCATTTATCTATTTATCTATATATATACAGGCACAAAGTTCCCAGAACCAATTCCCAATTAAACATTTGTTTATGCCGACTATAAAAAGTATCTATCAAAGTCAAACATTAATGAGCGCCCATGATTGATCAAAAAGTGCAAGCAAAATTAGTTAAATAATCGAAATTATAAAGTATTCTTGGCGTTTTCATGCATTATACGGTAACTAGATATATATGGATACGACGTGATGCGTTTTTAGAGCTTCCAAAAACATTGAAGAAATACAGCTCATATTGCTTTAAAAATGATAAAATATTGCAATTTATCGGTAATTTGTATGAGTTTCCTTTGATCCTTTGAGGCAACTATTTTCAGTATTTGCTACTGCCCGAATACGAAACAAAAATGCAAAAAGTAGCTTAATTATGCCACGTCCTTCAAATATTGTCTCCAAAAATAGACTCCCCACAAAGTGGGCTCGTCCATTATGTCGACAATAATTTTTTTCTATCCGAAACAAAACTTCAATTATTCTATATGTATACATTTTTTTTTACCATAAATTAGTCTCTGACCAATTTTCAAGGGATTCAACATAGACTTATCATTGTAAACATATTTTATTAAATAATTCATTGCATACAATATAAACACACATATTTTTTCAATTGAACCATTTAGGAAACAAGTTATTAAAACTTATAATCCGTTTTTATATGAATAAAATTTAAAATTACTAACTAATTTGCTCAGAAGGTATAATTTAGACTTACTGTATTTAAGAAATACTAAGTATTTAAAAAAAACAACTTTGATATAGGGTTACCCTGATTGTTAAAGACACCGACGACGGAATGTACATCGCTGTCTCGCTTCCTCCACTATTAGTCCCAGGCGAGACAATAAAAGTAAGGTATTTTTGCCTAAAACATTTTGCTTTATACGGGTAAAGGAAATAAACAAAAGTTTTACAACTGTTCCTCGCTTTTGGATATTTGAGAGCAGTAGTATCAAAGATATATTTCTTTTTATTCACTTTTGTGTCAATTATAATGTGTGAAAATGGGACACTACACATATTTCACTTAATTAACTAGAAGTGGGAGCAGTCGCAAACGACAGCTAATCCCCTCGCCCACTGTTAAGAAATAATAACCCTTATACAATCTAAAGATGTAAAGATGAATGTAGAAGGTAAATCCACTTAACAGTAAGATCATTATGTGTAACGTGTAGTATCTCAGATATAAACATTAATAGAAACTTAAACCAAAGTCAGTAAAGTGCAAGACTCTCAAGACGCATCCACTGACCACAGATGATTGATGTAACACATAGGGTATCTCATACATGAACATTAATGCAAACTTTAACCGGAGTCATTGAAGCATGAAATGTAGGTCAGAGTGACCAAATCATCATCCGAAGCAGCATCACTCTCCAAGACGCATCTACTGACCAAAGATGATTGATGTGCCACATGTAGTTTCTCAGATATGAACCTTAACACAGACTTTAACCAGAGTCACTGAAACATAAAATGTAGGTCGGAGTGACCCAATAATCGTCTAAATCAGCATCACTCTCCAAGACGCATCCACTGACCAAAGATGATTGATGTGCACATGTAGATTCTCAGATATGAACCTTAACGCAAACTTTAACCTGAGTCATTGAAGCATGAAATGTAGGTCAAAGTGACCAAATCATCATCCGAAGCAGCATCACTCTCCAAGACGCATCTACTGACCAAAGATGATTGATGTGCCACATGTAGTTTCTCAGATATGAACCTTAACACAATCTTTAACCGGAGTCATTGAAGCATGAACTGTAGGTCAGAAAGACCCAATTATCATCCGAAGCAGCATCACTCTCCAAGGCGCATCTACTGACCAAAGATGATTGATGTGCCACATGTAGTTCCTCAGATATGAACCTTAATGCAAACTTTAACCTGAGGTGGGACGAACGGACGGACGGACGGACGGGCGAGATGCCATATCCCCTCCCCAACTTCGTTGGGCGAGGAGATAACAATGAAAGAATATGGAGTAAATGCACACGAGACAAAGTCCCCACAAATACACAATCAAACCAAGCAATGGAACAACACTTTTATTGTTGTTCTTCATCTTGAAGTCACCGTGAGGCCTTCAACAATGAGCTATGCTCATACCTCATAGTAAGTTCAAGACGGCCCCTAGAACCAGATTAAGCGGGAAGCATTGCTAAATGGGGAAACACCGCTACATCCATGTCCTTTCGTCATGGAAGCAGGGGTTGTCAACGAACATAAAATCAATTGGCAGAGTGCTCTTACAACTCTGTTGACCGACAAAAGACCTACAGAAGACAATCACAATATATAAACTTAGTAGTAAGTCTTCAACGGAAGACACGTGTCGCCTGCGTAATTACACAAAAATATTCTAAGTTCCGTCAAACAGTGGGCATGAAAGATTTCACAGACGCTTTCACATATTATAGGTCACCATACTGATACTCTATGCCAAATTGCAAAATTGCAGAAGGCAGGGATATGTTGTTTCTGAGAAAAACTTGAAAAATATTCAGTTCAGTCAAACAGGAAGTGGGCATGCAAGAGTTTCAAAACTCTATTACACGGTATAGGTCACCATAATGATGCTCCATGCTACATTACATAAGGCTGGAATATGCGGTTCCTGAGTAAAATGTGACAAATTTTTTGTGACGCCAATCGGCAAAAATATTCTAAGTTCCATCAAACAGATAGTGGGCATATAAGAGATCCCAAACTTTATTACACGATATAGGTCTCCATGCTGATACTCCATACCAAATTGCAGAAGGCTTCTATACATGGTTCCTGAGAAAAATGTGACAGAAATTTTTGTGCGCCGACACGGACGACGCAAGACGACAGATAGTGATCTCTATATGTCGAAGCTGCGTGAACGCAGGCGACACAACAACCACAGGGCACTCATCGAGTCAATTGCAAGAACAATTGGCACAATACAACAAAGAGATGTGGGCGTTATATATACAGAATCGTCAGAACAACATTTTAAAGTTGCAAAAAAAAAAATAATAATAATAAATAAGATACCAAATTTGAAAGAATGATTAGTATCCATACGAGATATTCTCTCAAGAACAAGTACACCATAAGGGACCGACCATTTAACTTGAAAGGGGGAAAGGGAGTGGTATGGTTTTTCCGAAAAAATATTTTGAAGCTGATATATGTGAAAAAAATATTAAGGCTGCAAAAATGATAAAAAATATTCTGGAGGAGGTTTTCTGTCCAAAACAAATAATGCTAATTTTGAAAAAAAAAGTTGATACAAGTTTAAAAGAAATAATTTAAATGATTTTCTGTCCAGAATAAACATACCCCCTACCCTTTTCAAGTATACTACTTATCTGACTCTAGTGCTACCTACCTACTTAATGATGTCGCTTATGTAATTTTTCAGCAATAAATTGTAGACGTTTCCTCAAAATCGACCATATGTTCGATATGGAGCTTTATTGCAAATATGTAATATCATTCTGGGAAAATCTAATATCCATCTGAATAATCAAAATGATATTTGGGTCAATATATGAACTCTGGTTTGCTTGAATGATTGATTTAGAGCCATAGTGCGAATATCGAATATCAATCTGGATTTTCAAAATTACATTTAGGTCGAAAAATGAACTCTGGTATACCCAGATGGTCGATTTTGAGCCATATTGCGAATATCGAAAATCAATCGGGGAAAATTGAATTTCAAAATGTCATTTGGGTAAAAAAACGAACTCTGGTATACTTGGATGGTTGATATTGAGCCATATTGCGAATATCGAATTTCAATCTGAGAAAATCGAATATTTAATAAAAAAAAACTCCCCGTGCACCCCCTACTTATGAATCCCACCCACATTTTTGAGTTTTTAGTTTGAACCTATTTAAAGCTATTTTGAAGTAATATAAACTTCTTACATTCATAAAACATACCCATACCTCAACATATTTCCTCTAAAACTGTCTTTTTTGTCTATGTTCGTATAAAAATGACCAGAGCACGCTAAATGTACACGTGTGTTATAAATATGACATTGTTGCATGTATTTCGTTGTGATATGGCATTCTTACAGCCATTTGTCGACTTAAACTCAAATTTTGCTCGTAATTGATGAAAAATGGGAATATTCAGCATTTGCGATTCGTCCAAAATCCACTGTTTAATCGTTTTATATGTCATATCCGGAGGATAGATCAGCAGACATGTAAAGTTATTGTTTTAAGAAATTTAAAAGTTATCTTAAAACACTAATTAGAAAAACAAGGAGTGTTCAATGTGACTCAAAATATCGAAAATTTTACCCTACAAAAACAAAGTTATTATTAATTCGTAAAGGTGTCGCGGAACCTAGTGTCTCTCCTGCTCACTCCACTGTCATTCTAATTTGGTTTATATTAAGAGGTGGTTGATAAGTAGAATTCAAAGAAACTTGGTAGTAAGTCTTCCACGGAAGACATGTGTCGCCTGCGTAATAACACTAAAAGTAAGTTACGTCAAACAGAAAGCGGGCATGCAAGAGATCCCAGACCCTCTTACACATTATAGGTCCCATACTGATACTCCATGCCAAATTGCAGAAGGCAGGGATATGTGGTGTCTGAGAAAAACGTGACAGAAATTTTCAAGACTCGAAAAATATTCTTAGTTCAGTCAAACAGGAATTGGGCATGGCAGAGATTCAAAACTCTATTACACGGTATAGGTCCCATACTGATACTCCATGCTAAATTAAAGAAGGCTGGGAATTGTGTTTCCTGAGTAAAATGTGACACAATTTTTTTGTGACACCAATCGACAAAAATATTCTAAGTTCCGTCAAACAGGAAGTGGCCATGCAAGAGATCCCAAACTTAATTACACGGTATAGGTCCCCATACTGATACTCCATACTTAATTGTAGAAGGCTGGGATATGTGGTTCCTGAGAAAAATGTGACAGAAATATTCAAGACGCAAAAAATATTCTAAGTTCCGTCAAACAGGAAGTGGGCATGCGAGAGATCCCAAACTCTATTACACGGTATAGGTCCCCATACTGATACTTTATGCCAAATTGCAGAAAGCTTGGATACATAGTTCCTGAGAAAACTGTGACAAAAATTTTTGTGACGCCGACGACGACGCCGACGACGCAAGACGACGGATAGTGATCCCTATATGTCGCCACTGCGTGAACGCAGGCGACACAGCAATTGGTTATTGACAGTTTCAGAAAAGAAGTATGACCATTTACCCGTGGATTTATTTCCTTCAGAATACTAATTTTGCGAATGCATTAAATCTTCTCGAAAACTGCATCAAGAGATCATCTGTTATATACACAATCGGAATAATATCAATTCAAATGCATTTTCTTATATTTAGATTATAGATTCAGCCACCCGACTTGCCACCTGTATGCAATTTTGACATTTTTTGTAGGTTTTAGTTAAAATTCGTTGTATAGGACACCCAGAACCGAAATAAACTTATTGCCATTTTGAAGGGCAAATGTTTACACGTTCGCAGCAAAAAATTGGTTTTAGTTCTCGGTGTCCTTTGAGTGGTACCATCTTCTCAAACACTGTAAAATTGCTAAAATTGACACAAAGGCTATATACAGCCATTTTCGACTGCTTATAAGTATGAAAACATACAAGGATGGCATATATTAATTTTATTTCTAATAAGTACACATACCACATGTCACCTAGAACGATTTTCAACAACATTTGAGCATATTCTGAAAATGACCCAACAAAGGAAAAAAATTCACGCCTTAATGGCCATACTTCTTTACCAAAAAATTGGAATATAAAAATATTTATGAAATCAAACCGTTGAAAAGATTTTTTTGTACTAGAATTCATCAAAACACATTGTTGAAAACAAGAATTCCAAAAAATTGCTTGTCTCTAAGAGTTTCAGGAAATTTACCAAAATTGGAACCATATTTTTTAATTCTTAGTTTTCAGAATTATGTCTTATAAGAAGAAATGGCTTAAATATTTGATTGTATGCCAAATTTTTAAATAAAGAACTACGCCAAGCGCAGCATGATACGACCGCAGCATGTCGACCACTGAAATTTCAACAAAAGTAGTTTAAAGTGAATGTGGACACAGTAAAGAGCTTGACACAATAATTAGATGGACACAAAAAGAAGATAGATACAATTAGCTAGAAACAAAATAGGGAAAAAACCCTTATGATTACTTACTGATAAAAAACCGTAAGAGCTATGCAAAATATGTACTATCAACTAAAACTTTACATCCA
>MJUU01043289.1:179475-191935 GCA_002080025.1 Modiolus philippinarum
AGATTTGCCCCTGTTGGGCCCCATTTATCTCGTGAGTGGTACATGCTACGTGAAATCCGTTGGCATACTTCAGATTGGAAATTTCCTCAGGAGCACACTGAAACAAACCCCATTAAAATCCAATAAATAATAAAGATTCTACAGTAAAATATGTGAAAACACCTCATTTAACCCTTTTTTGGACCCTAATTTTGAAATGGGTGGAGCAAAAATCTAAAGGAAAAAAAGGTTTCTCAAGAATGTTCCAATAAACATCATACTAAGATTTGAAAACAATCCATCCACTAGAACTAAAGTTATGCTGTCCACAGACACGAAAATACCTAATTTTACCCCTTTTTGGCCCCTTTTTTGCCTCTTTTTCAAAAACGGGTTGGGCAGGGAACGCCAAATTAAAACCTGGGCTTAAGCTTGTGCCAACAAACGTCATACTAAAATTTGATAACAATCCGTTCACTAGAACTAGAGTTTTGCGGTCGTATAAAAATTGTAAGTCTTAGACATTTTCAGGAAATTTACCAAAGACGGACCGGAATAAAATTCCAAAAGCATCTATAGACTATGTGGAGCAATTCGATATCAAAATTAAATTTCTTATCCTCAAATTTATACATTGTTGATATATGGATCTAAATAGAAAAATTACCCAAATTCACTGAAGCGGGAAAATATAGGTCGGGTGACATAATTCTGTTATGGATTTTGGTTACTACTAAAGATGTAACCACTTACTAATTATCAACATTCTATGGTGCTGAGATAGGGTGCAAACAAAAAACCAGAGGCTCCCAGGAGCCTGTATCGCTCACCTGGCTTTCAGTTGCCTTTATCAAGGAAACGTTGTAAGCTATACAGTTGATCTTCAGTTTCTTTTGTAGCTCGAACACCTCCAATATCCTGAACTTTTTTTATAGTCTGATGATCTTTTACTATATTTCTTTGTTGGGCTTTTTTTGACAAAAAAGGTTCTTGCTAAGGACCACTTTCAACACCAATTTTGAAGTCGAGATATCATTTTTATAAATGGCAGTCAACAAACAATTCTCAGCATTGATTTTGAAGTCGCAACATCAATATCTAATAGGAAATCAAATTTCATTGAAATCGGACAATGTTGAATTTTCCCGCCTTTTTTTGGTTGCCATTTTAAAAATGGTGGTCAACGAACAATTTTCAACATCAGTTTTGGAGTTCCGACATCAAGACCTATTTGGAAACCAAATGTCATTGAAATCGGACAATGTTGAATTTTATCCGCCTTTTTTGGCGGCCACTTTGAAAATGGCGGTCAACGAACAAATTTCAACACCAGTTTTGAAGTCGCAACATCAATATCTATTTGGAAACCAAATTTCATTGAAATCGGACAATGTTGAATTTTAATGCCTTTTTTGGCAGCCATTTTAAAAATGGCAATCAACGAACAATTTTTAACATCAGTTTTGAAGTTGCGACATCAAGACCTATTTGGAAACCGAATGTCATTGAAATCGGACATTGTTGAATTTTCCCGCCTTTTTTTGGCGGCCATTTTGAAAATAGCGGTCAACGAACAAATTTCAACATCGGTTTTGAAGTCGCAACATCAATATCTACTTGGAAACCAAATTTCATTGAAATCGGACAATGTTGAATTTTCCGCCTTTTTGGCAGCCATGTTGAAAATGGCGGTCAAGGAACAATTTTCAACACCGGATTTGAAGTTGCAACATCAAGATCTATATGGAAACCAAATTTCATTGAAATCGGACAATGTTGAATATTCCCGCCTTTTTAGGCAGCCATTTTGAAAATGGCGGTCAAGGAACAATTTTCAACATCAGTTTTGAAGTCACCACAGCATGGCAAACATTTCATCAATTTACACTTAACCTTCATCTTCTATAGTTTTGGAAATAATAGCTGAAAAATACGAAAATTAAAAAAAAAATCGGTGAAAAAGGGCAATAACTCCTACAAGGGTTTATGGAATTTCTTCAAAATTTCAGGGTAAGTAGATCTTGATATGCTGAACATTTTTGCAATTTACACTTGACCTCTATCTGTTACACTTTTTGAAATAAAAAATAAAAAATGCAAAAATTTTGAAAATTTAACGGAAAAAGGGCTATAACTCCGAGATGGATTTTCAGATTTTCTTCAAAATTGCACAGTGGGTAGATCTCATCATGCTGATCATTTTAAGTTCTGTCAGATTTTTGATATCTGTAACGCTTTTCGAGTTATTCGCCAAAAACTGCAATTTACCTCTATGTTCTATTTTTAGCAATGGCGGCCATGTTTTTTGACCGCCCAACTAATCGAATATAACTTTGAGAAGCCATACCCTGGTGAGGATTCAGGCCAAGTTTGGTGACATTTGGCCCAGCGGTTTTTGAGGAGAAGATTTTTGAAATTGTTGACGGACGGACGACGGACGACAGACGCATAGTGATGACAATAGCTCACCTGGCCCTTCGGGCCAGGTGAGCTAAAATCATAAAAAAACTAATGGAAGAATATGTAAAAATTGGATTTATTTTTTTCAAAAACTAAACTTGGGAAACAATAATAACGTTGTACTGAATATTATCAAAATTTCATCGACCCCCCGCTCATTGAACACTGACTCAATATGGAAAGTGCAAATGTAAGTGTGGGATACAATACAGGTGTGGACACAGTACAAGTGTGGACACAAAACAAGTATGGACACAATCATAAATCCTCAAGAAATAATGGAGAAAAAAATCTTAAGTTACGGTAAAACAGAAAGTAGATTAGTGACGGACTTGAAAAAGGGAGAAACGGTAAAACTTATCATACCAAAGCTTCATACCAAATATCAAATCATTACTACACACACAAGCTGTGAAATCCTTGACGAAAATTTTCAATATTTGGCTATTAAAGGAAAAATCAAAGTTATCGTCAAACAGGAAGTAGATGAGTGACAGACTTGAAAAGTGGAGACACTGTACAACTCATTATACCAAACTTTCAGAAAATTTCATATCATTACTACATAAGCTGTGAAATCCTTGACAAAAATTGTCAATATATGATTATAATGGAAAAAAAAAATCAAAGTTTTCGTCAAGCAGGAAGTTAATGAGTGAAGTACTAAAAAGAGGAGACACAGTGCAACTCATCATACAAAAGCTTCCCACCAAATACCTGTGTCAAGTCATTACTACGTACAAAAGCTATGAAATCCTTGACGAAAATTTTCAATACATGGTTATAATGGGAAAAATCAAAGTTTTCGTATAACAGGAAGTAGATGATTGATAAACAGGGGAGACAAGGTCTAACTCATCATACCAAAGCATCAGACCAAATATCAAATCATTACAACATACACAAGCTGAGAAATCCTTGACGAAAATTTTCAATACATAGCTATAGTGGGAAAGATCAAAGTTTTCGTCAAACAGAAAGTAGATGAGTGAAGGACAGGGGAGACACGGTACAACTCATCATACCAAAGCTTCAGACCAAATATCAAATTATTTATCTATTTATTTATCATAACAACATACAAAAAATGAGAAATCCTTGACGAAAATGTTCAATACATAGCTATAGTGGGAAAGATAAAAGTTTTCGTCAAACAGGAAGTAGATGAGTGATGGGCAGGGGAGACACGGTACAATTCATCATACCAAAGCTTCAGACCAAATATCAAATCATTACTACATACACAAGCTGAGAAATCCTAGACAAAAATTTTCAATATATGGCTATAATGGCAAAAATCAGTGTTTTTGTCGAACAGGAAGTAGATGAGTGAAGGACAAGGGAGACACGGTACAACTTATCATATCAAAATTTCAGACCAAATAACTAATCAATACTACATTCACAAGCTAAGAAATCCTTCATGAAATTTTTCCATATATGGCTGAAATGGGAAAAATCAAAGTTTTCGTCAAACAGGAAGTAGATGAGTGATGGACAAGGGAAACACGAACAACTCATCATACCAAACCTTTAGACCAGATATCAAATCATTACTACATACAAAAGCTGAGAAATCCTTGACAAAAATTTTCAATATATTGCTATAATGAGAACAAGAGTTGTCAGAAGACAACATAGCTCGCCGGGGATTGCAGTAACCTCAGTGCACAATAAATTCGAAAGTAATAGAAAGCTTTCTTCACAAGATAGTCACATATCAAATATAAACCCACTATCACTAAACAAATTTATTCTAGAAGCAAAGTTAAAGTTTTTAAAAAAATTGCCCTCAGGGCAAGGTCAAGGTCAAAATGTCTACAAATATGGTACCATTAGACAGCTCTCATCAAAAGAAAGTCACATACCAAATATGAACATCCTTCCACTAAAGAACTTAATTCTAGAAACAAAGTTTAAAATGTTTCTAAAACAAGTGGGGGCCCAAATTACGTCTCGCCCGTCCCTACATGGTCACAAAATTGGTGTGAAAACTCAAACTGACTAAATCAGAAAACTAAACATGTTCCCTAGACTGTGAAATTAGGATAACTGACAAAAGCAATGTAGCACACTGTCATGTATCACCTAAAACCAAAATGCCAAATATCAGTGACCTACCAATGATAGATACTGAAAAACAAAACATGTTCACTAGACCATGAAAATGAGGTCAAGGGCTAAAGCTTAATAGCAGGCTGTCGTGTTCCATCTAAGAAAACCCACATACCAAATATTATTGACCTTACATTAAAAGATACTGGGAAACTTAACATGACCACTGGACCATGAAATTGAGGTCACAGACGAAAGCCATATAGCAGACTGTAATGTAATACCAAAGACCAACCTATATATCAAATATCACTGACTTACCACTTATAGATACTGAGAAAATGACCTAATTCCAAAATCTTAACATGCTCACTAGACCATTAAGTTGAGGTCAAGGACAAAGCCATATGACAGATTGTCATGTACTACCCAAGAGCAACCTACATACCATGTATCATTGACCTAGCACTTATAGTTACTGAGAAACTAAACTAAGCACAAAAACTTAACATGTTCATTGAACTTTGAAATTGAGGACAAAGACAAAAGCCATATAACAATCTGTCATGTAATACTCAAGACCAACCTATATACCAAATATGCCTGTCATGTAATACTCAAGACCAACCTATATACCAAATATCATTGACCTAACACTTATAGTTACTGAGAAAATGACCTAATCACAAAAACTTAACATGCTCAATAGACCGTGAATTGAGGTCAAGGACAAATGCCATATGACAGACTGCCATGTACTACTCAAGACCAACCTATATACCAAATATCATAGACCTACCACTTAAATGACCTAATCACAAAAACTTAACATGAAAGTTTACGTCGCCGTCGCCGTCGCCGCTATACTTTGTACGCATATGTCTCGCTTTCCGCGACTTTGGTCGCGGGCGAGACAAAAATGCCCTTAGTGCGAGGTCAAGGTCAAAATGTCTACAAATATGGTACCACAATTAAGCTCTCACCATAAGGAAGTTACATACAAAATATAAATACCCTACCACTAAAGGCCTACCTTCTACAGGCAAGGTGAAAGGTTTTTACAAATTGCCCTCAGTGCGAGGTCAAGGTCAAAATGTCTACAAATATGGTACCAGAAGAAAGCTCTCACCATAAGGAAGTTACATACAAAATATTAACACCCTACTACTAAAGGCCTACTTTCTAGAGGCAAGGTTACAGTAACTTTTTTACAAATTGCCCTCAGGGCAAGGTCAAGGTCAAAATGTCTACAAGTATGGTACCAGAAGAAAGCTATCATCATAAGGAAGTTACATACGAAATATGACCATCCTACAACGAAAAGCCTACCTTCTAGAGGCAAGGTTAAAGTTTTTTGAAAATTGCCTTCAGGGCAAGGTCAAGGTCAAAATATCTACAAATATGGTACCACAAGAAAGCTCTCACCATAAGGAAGTTACGTACAAAATATAAACACCCTACCGCTAAAAGCCTACCTTCTATAGGCAAGGTTAAAAGTTTTTTGAAAATTGCCCTCAGGGCAAGGTCAAGGTCAAAATGTCTACAAGTATGGTACCAGAAGAAAGCTCTCATCATAAGGAAGTTACATACCAAATATGAACACCCTACCACTAAAAGCCTACCTTCTAGAGGCAAGGTTTAAGTTTTTTAAAAATTGCCCTAAGGGTAAGGTCAGTGTCAAAATGTCTATAAGTATAGCACCAGAGGAAAACTCTCATCACAAGGACGTCACATACCAAATATGACCATCCTAGCTATTCAGGTCTCAATTCTACAAGCCAGGTTTAATTTTTGCTGACGCCGACGACGACACCGGGGGTATGATAATAGCTCTCCGGACATTCGTCCCGGCGAGCTAAAAATCATAGTTTTCGTCGAACAGGAAGAAGATTGGTGAACACTTGGAAAGGGGAGACAAGGTACAACTCATTATCCCACAGCTTCAGACCAAATTTCAAATCATTACTACATACACAAGCTAAGAAATCCTTGGCGAAAATTGTTAATACATGGCTTTAATGGGAATAAAAATCTTAATGGCACCAGGGTGCACAAGCCGAGTTCTAACTTCAAATATTATAGGCAAGCGGCGAAGACCTCATTTTATAAATTTTAAATGACCTAAAAGCCTCATGGAATTTTATTTGCTCATATGATAGGTTGTAATGTCAGCTAATAGAGGGTTATGTCGTAAACATTGAAAACTGGTGCAAATTGTACGAAATTTGGGGTCAAAAGCGGAACCTTGTAGAACTCCAATTTGGACCAAGTCAAAGTAAACTAGAATACTGACAAAGTCAGAAAGGGCCCCGCCCCCTTGTGTGTCCCAAAAACCTGACTGCGGAATTTCATGGAAATAAGATTTTCCTCAAAATCAAATGGGAGCTTCCTTTGATCAGGACCAACCTTTTGTATTTCATATAAATCCCTGATGGGAATTTTTATTTATTGTACGACGTACAGCTAATTCTCAAAATATGCACTTTTTCATATAAAAATGAAGTTTTTTCCAAAAAATCATTTTCAGATTTTTCACAAAAACAAAAGGGCGCTTCCTTTGGTTAAGTTCAACCTTGAGTATCAAAATCATTAAAATCCCTGCCGGCAATCTTGAGTTATCGTATGACATAGAGCTAATTCTCAAAATATGCACTTTTTCATATAAAAATGAAGTTTTTTCCCAAAAATCATTTTCATATTTTCCACAAAAACGAAAGGGAGCTTCCTTTGGTATAGTTCAATCTTGAGTATCAAAATCATTAAAATCCCTGAAGGTAATCTTGAGTTATCGTACGACATAGAGCTAATTCTCAAAATATGCACTTTTTCATATAAAAATGAAGTTTTTTCCCAAAAATCATTTTCCGATTTTCTTTTAAAACGAAAGGGAGCTTCCTTCAGTCAAGTGCAACTTTAAGTGAAAAAATCATAAAAATCCGTAAAGGCATTCTTGAGTTATCGTACGACATAGAAAACGCTGACGGACGGACAGACGGACGGACGGACGGACAGGCTGATTACTATAGGGCGCCGCCATTTCATGGCGGGCCCTAATGAATCAAAATCGTTCAAAATTTAATAAAAAGTCATTGAAAACTTTGTAATGCTTTGGAATAAAGATTACTGCGTCAAATGCATTGACCAGATATAGACATTTGGTAACAAAGATGGCGTCATGTGCATCGTTTTTAGAATAATCGCCAAAATAGATATTTTTAAGTGTGTAGTAATTTTTCAAAAAAAAATGTTGTTTTGGGTCTAAGCATGTGATCAAAACAATCATGAAAGCATTGCTATTAATAAGGAAATGTTTTTTGTTGCATAAGCTATCCAAAGAAAATGAAATATCGGTGCCAAAACTAAAGACTGCCATTGGCCATTTTTTTCAAAATTATTGCCAAGTAGCTTGTTTTGTAACAAATGCATTTTAAGTTGTCAAATACCAATTTTTTTCAAGAAGAAATGTTATTATGTCATCATATGATAATAGTGAATACTTTTCATACTTCAAGGGAGATAAATTAATGTAAAATGGTAAAATCGAACATAGATGACAATTTCTGAGTTGGAAATAGGACCTTTAAGGATAGTAAAGACACAATTTACTTACAAAATGTCAAGACAAATCAACATTTAATAGTTAAATCAACAAATACTTTTGAAATACGCATTGAAATTGAAACAATATTTAAATATAATGATATTGTGAACGTCTTAAATTATTTAAGGTGAAAATCTGACTGACATTTATGTAACGCAATGGAATATGAGTATACATTGGAATTGCAAATGTAAATGTAAAAGGTTTTATAATATCTAAAAGGTAAAACCTTTACAATAGAGACGACATTTAAAAAACAAAAGCTATAGAATAGAGATGATACAGATGTGCTTACTTTAGTGATCCATTTTATCCTCAGCTAAAAAGAACAACAGAAATGTGGATTCAGACTGGGTCGGCTTGGAATATGAAGGGAGATCGTGGATTTATTCCCGTACACTCCATCATTGTGAATGACATTGGACCATTGGTGTCAAACTTTCCTATATTTTCACATGCACTTATAATTACGGGAAGTGACGCCACTTGTGCATTTTTTAATAGGAAAGAAGTTCCTATTTAAACTTTTCTAAGGTCAGTCATGTCGTTTTCAAGATCCTGTTTCTCAAACAGAAGATGGCGTTGGCAGTGTCATTGATTCTTCAAGGAAGGTAATTTCTTCATTTTTTTATTCAGGGGGCAGATCCAGGAAGTCGCATAACAGTCTTAACCAGTAAAAATTTCAAATTGCTACAAGTAAAGACAAAAGTCTTGTAGAACCGACTCCATGCAAAGCGTCTTTTAGAAATAATTTCTTACGAGTTATGCGGCATAGGGTCTGAGCGTTGTCATTTTAGCTAAGCCTAACAACGGAGAACCAAGTGGAAATGGTTGGAATTTTGAGTACAAGAAATAAGAAAATGACAAACTGCGTCAAACTTTCTCCAAGTCATGATTTGTTCATGTAAGGAAAATCGAGCATATTTTTTTTATCTATTTATCTGCATGTGTGTGCAAAGAGCAGGGCCCGTATTGTTCAGACTGATGTGCATTTCAAGGAAGTGAATCCTGTAACAATACAAAAACTGTTTTATCTGCTTCTGAAACCAATGATTGACCGCTTTTGAGGTGCAAGTGTCTCATTGGAATAATAATCTTTTTGAGTGGAAGCAAGGTAAGTGTCTGGTTTTTACCTTTACGTCTCAGTAATATCTAAAGCTCTTTTTAACATTCTGGGCGTTTCATGTCTGCATGTGTTTTACATTTTATATATTGTTTTAGATTTTACCTTTTAGATATTTTACCTTTTATTTGTTATCTCTTTTAAGTAGAAATTTTGCTATTTTTTACTTTGCAACAACAAACGTTGTGGTCTATATTTTTTCGGCCTGCTCGTTCCTTGGTCCGCCATTCGCACCTCAGTTTAACGTCTACATATTGAGGTTACTTCTCAGAAACTACATGTTTGATCTTCCTAAAATTTTGTTAAAATTTTTATCCTAAAAAAATACAACATTATGTAGTTTTCTTCATCTTATCGATAAGATGCAAGAAAGAATATCCGTTTCATTTTCATGTTCCTTTTAAATTTCAGTGTTTAGATGATTTACCTTATAGATTGTATTCCTTACATTTTACCTTTTTTAATGTCGTCTCTGTTCCTGATAGTTTATCTTTAAATGTCGTCTCTATTCCTTATATATTACCCTTAAGGTGACGTCTCTGTTCCTAATATGTCGCCTCTTTTCCCTAGATTTTACTTTTGAAATGTCGTCTCTAATTCCCCTGATTTTACCTTTTAGATTTCGTATGTATTCCATAGATTTTACCTTTTAGAAACGATCTCCATTTCTTATAATTCACCTTTTAGACACGTCTCTGTTCCTCATATTCTACCTTTTAAAGGTTGTCTAAATTCCCTATATTTAACATTTTAAATGTCATCTCTATTTCATATATATCACTGTACCTATTACATTTGTATTCGCGATTTCCCGTCATAGCTCATATTCCCAGTGTAAGGCAATGTCGGTTAGACTTTTACCTTCATAACTTTCATAATAACTTTATGTTTAGCTATTTATTCTTTTATTTTATTGTGTATTTCAAAAGTATTTGTTGTTTTTTCCCGTTAAGAGTTGATTTGTCTTCATATTTTGTGAGTAAATTATGTCTTATATATCCTTAAAAATGCTATTTCCAATTCATAAATTGTCATCTATTTATGTTCGATTTTACCATTTTACATAAATTTATCTCCCTTGTACTTTAGATATCTAAGTATGAAAATTAAAGTATTCCCTATTGTCATATGATGACATTATAACATTTCTTCTTGAAAAAAAATTGTATTTGTCAACTTAACATGCATTTGTAACAAAACTTCCTACTTGGCAATAACTTTGAAAAAAAATAGCAAGTGACAGGTTTCAGTTATGGCACCGATATTTGATTTTCTTTGGATAGCTTATGCAACAAAAAACATTTCCGTATTCATAGCAATGCTTTCATGATTTTTTTTATCACATGCTTAGCCCCAAAACAACATTTTTTTTTGAAAAATTACTACACACTTAAAAATATCTATTTTGGCGATTATTCTAAAAACGATGCACATGACGCCATTTTTGTTACCAAATGTCTATATCTGGTCAATGCATTTGACGCAGTAATCTTTATTCCAAAGCAATACAAAGTTTTCAATGACTTTTTATTAAATTTTGAACGATTTTCATTCATTCACTTTGACTTGGTCCAAATTGGAGTTATACAAGGTTCCGCTTTTGACCTAAAATTTCGTACAATTTGCACCAGTTTTCAATGTTTACGACATAACCCTCTGTTAGCCAACATTTCAACCAAAATTCCATGAGGCTTTTGGGTCATTTAAACTTTTAAACTAAGCGACTTTTCTAATACTCACCGCTCTACTATTATGTGACCTAGTTAATGTGAAGACCCGAAAATTTCTAAAATTGTCTATTTATTTTCTTTCCTACCTAATATCCAAAATTCTAAGAATTCAAGAAGGTCTATTTTCTGGTTTCATGTCTTGACATGTCAATATATAAATCTGTTTTCAGTCACTGTGACCTTCACTGACCTTGACCTACTTCCTCCAAAATCAATAGGGTTCCTCCCCTACTGGCATCCAACAACATATCCAAGTTTCATTTCAATTCGATGTAGATTTTTTGAGTTATCATCCAGAAACCAAATTTCTCTGAAATTTTCAGTCTATTTTTGGTATCTGTGACCTTGACCTTTAACTACTTTCTCCAAAATCATTAGGGTTCCTCCCTTACTGGTATCCAACAGCATGTCCAAGTTTCATTTCAATTAGATGTAAACTTTTTGAATTATCATCTGGAAACCAAATTTTCCTGAAATATTTAGTCTATTTTCGGTCACCGTGACCTTGACCTTTGACCTACTTCCTCCAAAATCAATAGGGTTCCTCCCCTCCTAGTACCCAACAATATATCCAAGTTTCATTTCAATTGGATGTAAACTTTTTGAGTTATCATCCGGGAACCAAATTTTCCTCAATTTTTCAGTCTATTTTGGTCACCGTGACCTTGACCTTTGACCTACTTCCTCCAAAATCAATAGGGTTCTTCCCCTTTTGATACCCAACAAAATATCCAAGTTTCATTTCCATAGGATGTTAACTTTCGGAGTTATTATCCGGAAACCAAATTTTTCTCAAATTTTCAGTCAGTGTGACCTTTACCTTTGACCTACTTTCTCCAAAATCAATAGGGTTCCTCCCCTCCTGGTACCCAACAACATATCCAAGTTTCATTTCAATTAGATGTAAACTTTTTGAGTTATAATCCGCAAACCAAATTTTTCTCAAATTTTTAGTCTATTTTCGGTCACCGTGACCTTGACCTTTGACCTATTTTCTCCAAAATCAATAGGGTTCCTCCCCTTCTAAAACCCAACAATAATTCCAAGTTTCATTTCAATTGCATGTAAACTTTTTGAGTTATCATCCTGAAACGAATGTTTCGTTGCAACTCGGCTAAAGATCAAAGTTTTGGTCAAACAGGAAGTAGATGAGTAATGGACAGGGGAGACAATTTACAACTCGTCATACCAAAGCTTCAGACCAAATATCAAATCATTACTACATACACAAGCTGAGAAATCCTTGAGAGAAATTTTCAATACATGGCTAAAATGGAAAAATCAGTTTTCGTCAAACTAGAAGTAGATGAGTGAAGGACAGATAAGTGACACGGTACAACTCGTCATACCAAAGCTTCAGACCAAACATCAAATCATAACAACATACACAAGTTGATCTTTCCCATTGTAGCTATGTATTAAAAATATCAAGTCATTACTACATACATAAGCTGAGAAATCCTTGAGGAAAATTTTCAATACATGGCTATTATAGGAAAAATCAAAGTTTTC
>MJUU01043289.1:200247-210785 GCA_002080025.1 Modiolus philippinarum
TTGCAGAAAACATCAAAAACTGATCCCGAATCTTTGATTTACGGGGGCGTAAAAACCCTATTTAAAATCTCAGGAACTTCTTAAATGGAAGATTTTGGCCCTTGCTCCAAATCTGATTATTGAGCAAAATATTACCTATCTTTTTTATCTGAGTCTACTAATACAGTCTAAAAATGAACAATAAATGTGACAAAAATACACTGACATACTAGAGAAGTTAGAAGTGTTTCAAATTAAGTAAAAAAGAGCTTGTACCTTACTATCCACTTTGTCATATATATTGGAATTGTTATATAAGTAATTTACCAGTAGACGTATCCCATGCAGATAATTTAACAGCTTTGTAGACATGTATCATCGTATCACCAGAATCATAACACTTACAAAAACTGTTCAAACAATTATGCATGTCAAACATAGGATAGGTATCAGAAAACTACATTAGCCAGACTTATTTCTGAACATTATTAGATCAATAAATGCATTTATATCACAATACTGAACATGTATATAGCACACACTTAAAATAATGTTTGAATGATGAAATATTCTACAATTGTTAAACACCAGTAAAAAGTGTTCTTATGTAGCATGTTGAATTGTATTTTTATGCAAAATATTTCAGAATTATTAACTTCTCTTGGGAATAACATACTTAACTCCCCATTTTTCTACTTAACAACATGCAAATTAACATGAATATGTGTCAAAAAATTATATAAATAGGATTTTTATGATCGCCATTTACCCACTTTAAAAAATGCAATGAAGTTAATGTCGGAAATGCAAGCAAAACAACTGAAACCCAGACAAATCATTGATAATTTGTTCTCCTAATGTGACCCAATCCTCACCTATAACTTTAATTTCAGTCATGCTGACAGCAACATTATCTCAAGAGACACATTATGATCTTCTTTGAATAGCAAAAGTTATTATTTTTCTAACATACCAGGTCAGGAAAAATAGTTTTTCGTAATAAAAATGCACTTATTTATTGAATTGTTTTGTTAAGATTTTCAGTAGTACTGCATGTATAATAAATATTCCAAATTTATTATATATATATATATCACTGCATGAAAGTGACCATGAAAACATTTGTACAAAAAGTACAAACATGTTATCGTAATATTAATGCAGAGTTATCTAGGTCACATGACAGGAAATGAAATTAAAACAGAATATTTTTCCACGGGTAGTAGAAACAAGCCTATTGTATTGTGTTTTATCAGTATATGAAAGTTAATCTGCACATCCTAAACAGAAAAGGATCATAGTTTACCAATACTGTCTTGGTATCTTCTCATTGTAGTCACACCAATAAGTTGTTGACACTGAGTACAATATCTATACTTTGATACAGAAATGAAACTTTCACAAAAAGAACAGAAAAACATCCAAAAGACAAAATAGATCAAGAAAATGAGCAAAAAACAAAACATAAAGAAACAACAAATGAAAACAAAAGCAAAAAGAACAAAAAAAGGCCAAGTTCCATGTTGTCAACAGCAATAATCCGCACAAACTAGACAGTAAAAACAAAAACAAAGACAGGACCTTCAGACAGACGGACTTAAAATCAACACTAGAAAAGCAAGGCTTGGATATTTACCAGTTTTTGAGAATCATAACATCCCTTTTTTTCTATTCCGTTTCCATATAGCATAATAAAGATAAGAATAAAAACCATTAAAGATAGAAACCATATAGTGCAGCACGGAGATATTTTTGGAAAAATTAAAGCATGGAAGCTGAACAATACATTACATATATAATCATAAGGAAGTAAGAGAAAGAATATCACACTGGTGAGCCAGACTAATAAATCCTTTTTGATTATGCAATATTGAGAAAAATATCTCTTTTATACAACAAATTCTGTAAAGAATATATTTTCTTTGTAATTACCTTCGAAACTGTAAATGGTGAATTTTCGAACATGAAACTTCCTCAGTAAATTACCCAAATGCCTTGTTTATACCTTTAGGACTGACATTCTTCCGCACAATATTTCTTGCTAACTGGTTAAATAATTTTCATTAAAATACTACTAGACCGAAAAAAAAGTAAAGACGCATTTATGTTATGCTACTTGAGAATGAAAGGACCACCTGAGGATTGTTGTGACTAAATTTGGTCCCCATTGCCTCCGTGGTTTCAGAAGAGATCTCTGAATGCATTTCACATAGGGTCCTATGTTAAACTATGTTCCCTAGTGGCAGCCATCTTGGATGAGATGCTAACCCGCTGGACATATGTAAAATTGTTGTCCTGCAAAAGCTCAACACTTTTGCAATTCACATTTATTATCCATCTCAAACAGTTTTTGAAATAAAAGTAAAAATGTTAAAAAATCGTGAAAATTTAAAGAAAAAGGGGCCACAATGCCTATGTGGATCGTCAGATTTTCTTCAAATTGAAGGACATGTGGATCTTACTATGCTGACCATTTCTGTAATTTAAACTTCACTTCTTTCTTCTACCATTTTCAATATATAAGACTAAAAGTAACAAAAAGAAAAGAAAATTTTATGGAAAAGGGACAATAACTCCAAGACGGGTCATCGGATATTCTTCAAAATTGCAGGGCGGGTAGATCTCATTATGCTGATCATTTTTACTTGTGTCAGATTTTTTATTTCTGTAACGGTTTTTGAGAAATTTGCAAAAAACCAGGAATTTACCCCTATGTTCTATTTTAAAGTAACAGTGGCCATGTTGTTTGGTCTACAGACATAAAAATCAAATTTGAAAGAGCATACCCTGGTGATCATTCAGGCCAAGTTTGGCTAGTATTGGCCCAGTAGTTTCAGAGGAGATCTTTGAATAAAAGTTAACGGACGGACGGACGACGGACGCCGAGTGATGGCAAAAGCTCACANAAAATTTTATGGAAAAGGGACAATAACTCCAAGACGGGTCATCGGATATTCTTCAAAATTGCAGGGCGGGTAGATCTCATTATGCTGATCATTTTTACTTCTGTCAGATTTTTTATTTCTGTAACGGTTTTTGAGAAATTTGCAAAAAAACCAGGAATTTACCCCTATGTTCTATTTTAAAGTAACAGCGGCCATGTTGTTTGGTCTACAGACATAAAAATCAAATTTGAAAGAGCATACCCTGGTGATCATTCAGGCCAAGTTTGGCTAATATTGGCCCAGTAGTTTCAGAGGAGATCTTTGAATAAAAGTTAACGGACGGACGGACGACGGACGCCGAGTGATGGCAAAAGCTCACATGGCCTTTGGCAGAAGCTGAGAAAACTGTGACGGTAATAATTTGCGGAGGAACGGACGGACGAACGGACAGACAAGGTGAATGCAGTATACCCCACTCTCTATAGAGTGGGTGTATAATTTAGCTTCATCTGCAGATCTTTCTCAGTTCCTCCTTAAGAACACAAGCTTACAACAGATACAAGCCTCCATGGTGTTTCATTTCACATGAATTTTGTCTGTTATGTGAACAATACATTCAGATTTCCTCAAATGTTTTTATTCTCCACTTCAATCAGGTTCTGATCATATTTTCTTTGTGAAAATAAACCATATAACAATTATTTTCCAACCATAAAAATGAGGTCAAGCAAAAAGCTATATGAAAAGCAGTCTATATTCTTCATGAAAAATCTTTATTATTCCAAACAGCCATGAATATGAGACAAATGCCTGACTGAAATAAAATCTTCATTTTGAACTGATCATCATTCCAAATTCATCCTCCTCCTTCCATCTACCACAAAACAATCTTCTATTAGCTTGTCATATTATATCATTCATGGCAATCGCGTTAAGGCCATGTCTGTCTTCATATGTGACAGAGTAGAATGTGTTTTACACAAACCCCATATTGAAAACGAATAATTTTCATGTGAAGTTGTATAAATTTAATACCGTAGCCATATCCATCATACTTTGTAAGCATAAATTTTGCTGATGCAACTTTGGCAACCAGTCTCTTACTTAAGTACCAGGTGATTAGAAATTTGCATCGTCTAACATTTACTTCTATAGCCATTTTACTGAATCGAAATTCCAATTTAACTACAATTTAAATAATAGTTAGTTCAAAAAATGGTTAGCAGAAGATGGATAAACAGTAAGTAAAAGGCTCTCTTAACCTATTTGTTAAATGTAAGCTATAAGCTACTGGGTAACCTACATCATTTTGATAACCTCTGGCTTTGCATCTTGGAAATGGCAAATTTTCAAATATAAAAGCGGCTTGGTCATTCTTCTCTGAGATAAAACATTAAATGATTGACAAATGATGAAGACTGTAAAACGTTTGGAAATTGTGCTTATGAAATTTAAGCAAGATGTTACAAACAACAGCATACATTGATGAATAAAAGCCACTAAATGACCTTTGAAAACTATCTTATTAGGGCAAAAGCAAAATTACCAAACAGATTATTCATTTTTAGTGTTGATGCCATTGCTGGTGGACTGTTAGTCCCCGGGGGTATTCACCAGCCCAGTAGTCAGTACTTCGGTGCTGACCCGAAAGCCGGTTATATTTGGAACCTTACAATATCTAAATTTTTGTAGATTTTGTATCTCCCTCATGCAAAGCTCTGTCCTTAGCTGATTTTGGCTATACATTTAGATCATATTGGTCATTTGCTCTCTCAGTTTTTACACATCATTGAGTTTCTGGTCTTCCAAACGTTTAGATTTTATTTGCACTGAAGAGACATAAGTTGTTGAAATGCACATATGCAGAAAGTAAATTCACAGTAACTTCGGTATTTAGTTATTTTATCCAATAAAGTGTACAAATGCACCAAAGAGCCTATCTCGTTCAACTAGACAACCATGACAAATGATATAGCAGGTAATGGGGTCCTATGTAAAACTAAGTTCCTCTCATGGAACCATCATTGATCAATCTGACTTGCACGTAAAAAAGGACCACCCAAAGACTATTTTGATACAGTGTGGATTATGAACATGATCAGATCAGCACAATTGTTGCCAAGTAAAGGATCATTGTTCACAAGGATTGTTCCAATTTTACAGTTGTTTCAATTGTATATATATATATATAACTATATTTCCTCATGGTCCAATGTTTAGTGGTAGCCAAATCTTGGATTTGGTTCAGACCTGGGAGCATTTTTATACGCGACCAACTACTGATATTAATTCAAACTGATCCTTGTGGTTTTTAGACTATGTTCCACCTGGCAGCCATATTGGATGTGGTAATGACTTACTGAACATAATTTTAAGAGGAGAATGTAAGGATGAAGGTGGTTTAAAAGGAGATCTCTGCAAGATAATTTTACAATAACAATTCATGGTATAAACTCAACATAGATACAACAAAATTTTGTCTATCTGACTTGTCTTTAGCTCTATTTGTATTTGCACAGATATTGTACAAATTCCATACTCCTTTAATAGAGATTTATTCTTAGTTAAACGATTCTCAGATTGAGACTACAGTCAAGAAATCTTACTTTTTTCCTAAAATTCCCTTTTTATGTCTTTAAGATATGTAAAAATTATTAAATTATTATTAACTGACAACTGTCTTTAGCAACGTTTCAGAATAATGGCTGTTTTCAACGTTTTTTGGTTATTTTTGGTCACATAACACCTTTTACTAAGTCGTAAGTCATTTTTTATAAAATTAATGAAACAATTTCTCTTGCAATTCAATACTGTAAGGTGGTAACTTTTAGTAGTAGATTTAATCAAATGACTAAATACCGAGGTTACTGTGAATTTAAATTCTGCATATGCGCATTTCGACAACGTATGTCTCTTCAGCGCAGATAAAATCTATAAACGTTTGGAAGACCATTGTTATAAAATATGTGCAAATAATTGCAAAATAAAATCTTTCCTGTAGAAAAGTGTAACAGATTAGCAAACCAACCATTATTATTGACTCAAACATGAACAATTACAGCAGAATACCAAAGAAACTAAGACACCCAAGATTACTTCAATCAAAGTCTAGAATACGGAAGAACAAACATACAAGACACTAACAAAAAGGTAAAAATATAATCAACAAAACATTAAAACTAATGCACTCATAGTGTAAACTATGTGACCAACTGACAAGTATTTAACAGTTTACATTTTCCATAAATATTCTTCAAAAATTTAAATCCTTTCCACATGTACATCCTTGATATATGTGTACAAAGATCCACAAAATATTTTTTTTCAGATACTGCATGCTTTCTATGCAGACTGAGAGACAAACAGATAAAATGACCAATGTATGGACATGATGGAGGGGTGGACAGGTCGAGGGAAAACAATTCTTATTCTTTGTCAGGCCTTGACAATACCGTTTGTCTGATTGCCACGTCTGTCGGACAAGTGAAATTCAGAAGTCACTTGTCCATGATGGGACAAGTTAAAATATTTGTCGAAATAGGATTTCAAATCCCCCATAACAATGCGTAATGAAGAAAATTCATTTAGATTGCTCTAAAAACAAAATTCTTATCATGAACTATTGAACAAAGTACGAAAATATTGACCGATTACAACGTAAACATTTACGTTTTCATTCGTGTCTGCCATTTTGATAAAACCGATTGTAAATAGACGAAACGTAATAAAAATACGAATTCTTAAGCGAAACGAATTTTGAAAAAAGAAACGTACTCCTAAACATTATTGATATATGGAACAGGTTGATTTTACTTGAAAAATGCTCAGGCACATTTACAATTTCTTTTTCAATTTATTTAAATTTCAATGCAAGTGAAAATCATGAAAGTAACATGGTTTCCCAAAGTATCTGCATAGTTCATATCATTATCTTATAAATGAAATCTGTGTAATAAGAAGACTGACTGAAGAAACATCTATAGATGTATGAATCCTCACTCTAGCATTTATTTTCACTACTGCATATTTCAAAGAATATCTGTAAACCCAATCAAGTCTGATAAGTCTTTTCATAAAACAACTATTTCAGTAATATCTAGTATCTATTAACGTGAAATACCAGATTTTCACTGAAGTATGCCTACTAATTTACTAATGAATACCTAGGTACAGCTAGAAAATTTTTCAAGTTCTTTTGTGTTCAGTTTAATGTACTCTTTTTTTTTTTTAAAATAAGCCTATGTCAGTATGTAACATTTCTATATAAAATAACCAATACACTATTTTTCTTTGATTTTTAAAATTATTTGATACTTTTTTTGGATATTCAGTAAAACGTTTTGGACAAGTTATAATTTCATTCGGACAAATAAATCTCCAGAGGTACTTGTCCGAAGGGACAAGTTTGAAAAAAACTTATTGTAGAGGCCTGTTTGTGGTTGAGGCATAAAAACATAAGAATATAATTACCTACTTGTTTTGACCTATGTAAATGCTATACATTAATAAGATTATTACATGGAAACTATTACGAAATTATATATATTTTTTTAAATATTGCAAACCTGTTTTGTCTCTTTCAGTGTGATGTATTTATTTTTATGGAAACTATTACGAAATTATATATATTTATAACATATTACAAACCTGTTTTGTATCTTTTAATGTGGTGTATTTATATGATGTCTCCATGGAATCAGTGAAAGATTTGTATACATATTTCTGTGATTCTATAAACTGTTTTGTTAATTCTATCTGCTGTTTCAGCATATCATGTAATGCCAACATGGCAGGACTGTATGCTGTCATGGCTAAAATGAAACAAAAAACAAAAAAACAAATATAATTTTGCTGAATTTCCACTTTTATTTACCAAAAATTGATCTTTAAATATATCTTTATCTAACGAAACTGCTAGTCCCTCGAATGCTCATTTTTAAGACTTTGGTATATCTTAGATTATATAATTAGGAACGGTTAATTACAGGCTAGACAGTAATCTTAAAATACCATTATCAAGGAATCAGGAATCAAATTTTGCTCATATTCAACTCTCTTGTAATCAATTTTGATACAATTGGAGTTAATGATCCTAAAATTTTGCTTCATTAAACTTCATTCCTGTTACTTCAAATCAGGTGAAAATGCTACATTTGTCCTATAATTTCACTGATTAATGGCATTATGATAAAAAAAAAATCTAACTCCTATCAGCAAATTAAAATTGCTGATCACAAATAAAATTCCTAAAAATATCAATAATCAATTTTTACAAGAAACAAGAGTTCCCAAGGGTTTATCTTTACTTTATAATAGAGTTGTTAAAATTACTTTCACAAAGACAAACAATAATAAAATATTATAATGATATATTTTTTGTCTAATTTTTAGTCGCATTGATTTTGGTTCTATAGAGTATTGATCCCAAAAATCAACACAAACCTTTGTGAAAGAGTACAGGAAAACCAAAGAGAGAATGCACCTATGCATGGAAAAAGGGGCAAGGTAAACATTTTAATACGATAAGGATGGATTTCAGAATAAAATGAATTTACATGCAAAGGGGCAAAAATCTAGTTTACAATGATTCTTATCTTGTATATTTTAGACTTTTTTCTGCTTTTACAAAAATATAAGCAAAAGTTGTGCAATGCTATTCAATGCTGATATCAATATAGTTATGACACCAACACAATTACACCATTTCTTACCTTCTAGAGCATCAGGACTCACAACGTGCCTTGCAATAGGTGTAGGGTCTACCATTCCTAATCCATGGACAAAACCAGGAACAGCAAATCCAGAATATCTAGAGTCCCACTGATAATTAAGACCTGGTTCTGCTGTCTGCACTTCAGCTGTTTTTGTCTTTACTCTTTCATGTCTATCACGTTTTGGCTTTGGTGTATAACTAAAATTAAGATTTTTTTCAACTTGAATAAACAATATTTAACCACAAGAATTAAATAAAGGGCTATGCCGGGAGCAGCATGGTACGACCACAGCATGTCATCAATTGAAATTTGAACAAGTGTAGATTGATGTGAATGCAGACACAGTAAAGAGATAAGATGGACACAATAAGGAATTTGACACAGTAATTAATTGGACACAAACCAAAGAAACATGAGGTTGCATGTGTTGTCGTGCTAGGTACACCCCACTCGTATTGTTTCCAACATTAAAAAGTAAAAAGATGGCTAAATCCCGAAAAAACAGAAAGTTGATATCATAGGGAGACCAAAATGGCAGATGACCCTTTCCCGCTATATATAAAGTCAAATACCAAATTTGAAATAAATCGGCCCAGCAGTAGGCGAGAAAATTGCGAGGAAAATTTCACTATGTTCAATAAAGGGAAAATGGCTCAGTCCCACCAAACAGGAAGTTGATATCATAAGGTGACCAAAATGACAGACAACGCATTCCCCCTATATAAAGTTAAATACCAAATTTGAAATAAATCGGCCAAGCAGTAGCTGAGACAAGAGTGGACCCTAATAGATGTCTCGACAGTCCCTGCTTGGTCGCTAGAGCAACCTACAAGCCAAATATTATTACCGTACCACTTACAGTAATTGAGAAACTATTCTAATCAGAAAAAACTTAACTATGTTTACTAGACCATGGAATTAAGGTCAAGGTAAAAAGCCACAAGGCAGACTGACATGTACTACCCAAGACCAAGCTATATACCAAATATCATTGACCTATAGCTTGTAGTTATTGAGAAACAAACTTAAGCAAAAAAACTAAACCTCAGCACTAGACCGTGAAATTGAGGTCAAAGTCAAAAGCCATATGGCAGACTGACATGTACTAACCAAGACCAAGCTATATACCAAATATCACTGACCTATAGCGTGTAGTGAGAAACAGACATCAGCAAAAAAACTTAACCTGGTCACTGGATCGTGAAATTAAGGTCAAGGTCAAAAGCCATATGGAAGACTGGCATGCACTTACCAAGACCAAGCTATATACCAAATATCATTGACGTATAGCTTGTAGTTATTGAGAAACAGACTTAAGCAAAAAAAAAAACTTAACCTGGACTTAAGCAAAAAAACTTAACCTGGGCACTGGACCGTGAAATTGAGGTCAAGGTCAAAAGCCATATGGAAGACTGGCAAGCACTTACCAAGACCAAGCTATATACCAAATATCATTGACCTATAGCGTGTAGTAATTGAGACACAGACATCAGCAAAAAACTTAACCTGGACACTCGACCGTGACATTGAGGTCAAGGTCAAAAGCCATATGGCAGACTGACATATACTAACCAAGACCAAGCTAATGTAGCCACAACGAAATTTGCTGCAACTTTTCTAAAAATATCTTTTTAAGTAAATGTTAAAGGATGACATGGCATACACCAATTGAAAGCCAATTTTTTGCCGCTTCATGCCATGCATTACCATATAAATTTTACATCAAAGGGCTAAAAAGTTTTCCATTACCCTTCTATGTTATTTTAACAGAAAATTTTTGTCGAAAACAGGGGGAGTATTACCTGGTTAACTGAACACCTGTATTTACTGTTATAATGCCCTGGGGTCTATCGATTAATTAAAACACGTGGGTCGGGAGTTAATCTCGATCGCGAAGCAAAAAATTAATTATGTAATTACTGGACAAAGTGTCAGCAAAAACTTTTTAACTGTAAACAAA
>MJUU01043289.1:223374-244352 GCA_002080025.1 Modiolus philippinarum
AACGTCATGAAACTATGTTGTTGAAGTACATTCTTGGTCACATGGGGCGGACACGTCTGTGACGTAGGGCGGACAAACAACAGATGATGAATCTAAATACCAGAACTCGGATAAGGTCTATTTTGTTTGTTCTGGGGCTAGAATGAAAACGCCTGCACTTCTTTTGAGTCATCAATGAAAATAGCATCTTATAATGGTTAGATACATATTAATTATGCTGATGTGCTTTTAATTGTCACAGAATTCCTACAATTTTATTGAATTTACAGTGACTTCGGTATTTTGATATTTGTTACAAATAACAAAATANCGAAGTTACATACCCTGGTGATGATCCAGGCCAAGTTTGGTTTCATTTGGCCCAGTAGTTTCAGAGGAGAAGATTTTTGAAGAAAAGTTTACGACGGACGGACGGACGACGGACGACGGACGCCAAGTGATGGCAAAAGCTCACCCTGGCTTTAGCCAGGTGAGCTAAAAACGTGCAAAACTGATATGAGTACAAATAACAAATAGGATCTGAATAAGATTAGCCAAAATTCAGCTAAGGACAGAACTATGCACGAGGGTGATACCCCTTAGTTTTAAACAAAGTTTTGTAAAATTTAGATATTTCGAGTTTCAAAACTTATCAGTTTTCAGGTCAGCACCGAAGTACTGACTACTGGGTTGGTGAGTATCCTCAAGGACTAACAGTCAACCAGCAGAGGCATCTTCCCAGTGGTAATAAATAACAAAATACCGAAGTTACTGTCAATTTTTGTACTGCATATGGGCATTTCTACAACTTATGTCTCTTCAGTGCAGATAAAATCAAAACATTTGGAAGTATTTACAACAGAGTCCATGCCACAGTGGTGGTAGACTGTAAGTCCCAAGGAAATTCACCAGCCCTAGATTCTGTATATTTATTCACCTGTATGAGTAAGAGTCTGTAATAGTTCTGTCTGGTATAGGTATTTCCCTAGATTCTGTATGTTTATTAACCTGTATGAGTAAGAGTCTGTAATACTTCTGTCTGATGCAGGTGTCACCCTAGATTCTGTATTTTCATTTACCTGTATGAGAAAGAGTCTGTAATACTTCTGTCTGATGCAGGTGTCACCCTAGATTCTGTATTTTCATTTACCTGTATGAGTAAGAGTCTATGATACTGATGTAGGTGTTGCCCTGGATTCTGTTATGTTTATTTACCTGTATGAGTAAGAGTCTATAATAGTTCTGTCTGTTGTAGGTGTTTCCCTAGATTCTGTATGTTTATTTACCTGTATGAGTAAGAGTCTGTTATAGTTCTGTCTGATGTAGGTGTTATCCTAGATTTTGTATATTTATTTACCTGTTTGAGTAAGAGTCTGTTATAGTTCTGTCTGATTTAGGTGTTGCCCTAGATTCTGTATGTTTATTTACCTGTATGAGTAAAAGTCTGTAATAGTTCTGTCTGGTGTAGGTGTTGCCCTAGCTTCTGTATGTTTATTTACCTGTATGAGTAAAAGTCTGTAATAGTCCTGTCTAATGTAGGTGTTGTCTGAGATTCTGTTATGTTTATTTACCTGTATGAGTAAGAGTCTGTAATAGTTATGTCTAATGTAGGTGTTGTCTGAGATTCTGTTATGTTTATTTACCTGTACGAGTAAGAGTCTGTTCTATCTGATGTAGGTGTTGCCCTAGTTTCTTAATGTTTATTTACCTGTATGAGTAAGAGTCTGTAATACTTCTGTCTAATGTAGGTGTTGCCCTAGATTCTGTATGTTTATTTACCTGTATGAGTAAAAGTCTGTTATAGTTCTGTCTGATGTAGGTGTTGCCCTAGTTTCTTTATATTTATTTACCTGTATGAGTAAGAGTCTGTAATAGTTCTGTCTGATGTAGGTGTTACCCTAGATTCTGTATGTTTATTTACCTGCATGAGTAAAAGTCTGTAATAGTTCTGTCTAATATAGGTGTTGTCTGAGATTCTGTTATGTTTATTCACCTGTATGAGTAAGAGTCTGTTCTGTCTGATGTAGGTGTTGCGCTGGTTTCTTTATGTTTATTTACCTGTATGAGTAAGAGTCTGTAATACTTCTGTCTAATGTCGGTGTTGCCCTAGATTCGGTATGTTTACTTACCTGTATGAGTAAGAGTCTGTAATAGTTCTGTCTGATGTAGGTGTTGCGCTAGATTCTGTATGTTTATTTACCTGTATAAGTAAGAGTCTGTAATAGTTCTGTCTAATGTAGGTGTTGTCCGAGATTCTGTTATGTTTATTTACCTGTATGAGTAAGAGTCTGTAATACTTCTGTCTAATGTCGGTGTTGCCCTAGATTCGGTATGTTTATTTACCTGTATGAGTAAAAAGTCTGTAATAGTTCTGTCTGATGTAGGTGTTGCCTTAGTTTCTTTATGTTTACTTACCTGTATGAGTAAGAGTCTTTTATAGTTCTGTCTGATGTAGGTGTTGCCCTAGATTCTGTTATGTTTATTTACCTGTATGAGTAAGAGTCTGTAATACTTCTGTCTAATGTTGGTGTTGCCCTAGATTCGGTATGTTTATTTACCTGTATGAGTAAAAAGTCTGTAATAGTTCTGTCTGATGTAGGTGTTGCCCTAGTTTCTTTATGTTTACTTACCTGTATGAGTAAGAGTCTTTTATAGTTCTGTCTGATGTAGGTGTTGCCCTAGATTCTGTTATGTTTATTTACGTGTATGAGTAAGAGTCTGTAATAGTTCTGTCTAATGTAGGTGTTGTCCGAGATTCTGTTATGTTTATTTACCTGTACGAGTAAGCGTCTGTTCTATCTGATGTAGGTGTTGCCCTAGTTTCTGTATGTTTATTTACCTGTATGAGTAAGAGTCAGTAATAGTTCTGTCTGATGTAGGTGTTGACCTAGATTCTGTATGTTTATTTACCTGTATGAGTAAGAGTCTGTTATAGTTCTGTCTAATGTAGGTGTTGCCCTAGATTCTGTATGTTTATTTACCTGTATGAGTAAGAGTCTGTTATAGTTCTGTCTGATGTAGGTGTTGCCCTGGATTCTGTTATCACAGATTCTGATTCACTGACTAAATCTTCACTTAAATCCGTCTCCTCATCACTGTAATGAGTATTAATCTCAGAAACAGTTTTTATTTTGCTGTGCTTTGTACTTTCACCTATGTGTTCAGAAATGCTACTGTCGAAGTCTTCTGAGTATGAACTATACTTAGGTGTACTTGAACGGGTCTTGATCTCAGAAACAATGACCTCAGATCTAGATCTAGGTTCCTTCCGTTTAACACCTCCCAAAACATAATCTGACCTCTCAGTTTTTATTTCTTCAGATTCAGAAGCTGTTTTTATTTCTGAAACCTCACTACGAGGTTCATCTAAGTCTTGACCATCTCCAAGTAACTCCTCTACAGTGTGTAACCCAAATGAACTAAATATATCATTTTTCTTATCTTCCATCACTTCTTTCTTTTTCTTTTTTTCATCCTTTTTCTTTGTGACATCTCTTGACTTTCTGTCGTAAACATTAGGTTTTGCTATCATTACTGGTTCTAATGTATCAGCATCCATCAAGTTCACTATTTAAAATAGGAAATACTTTATTCAAAGAAATGTCATCATTATAAAAAACAAGACCAATTACATGTCTGGACCTGCGTCACCGTCTCTCATGTTCAACTTAGAAAGTTTGTTTGTTTTTTTTTTTCAATCTAACAGAATATCATGTATAGGTTTACCCATTCAAACAAGTATTCATTTACCTNGAAATGTTAATCTTTCAGATTACACAAACCAGGCACTGTAATGTTAAAATATGCTGAAAAATAACTAAGTTCAACAATGCATAAATTTGACATTTTTATTTCAAATCTGCCCAAAAAGGAAGGTGCACATCTTCAATGCGTCAAGAACAACTGTGTAAAGTTTCAAAAGCACCAGATAAAAGGAGTCAGAGTTTCAGGTACTGTAATGTTGAAATTTTATGAATTTAATGAAAAATTACTAAGTTTAACAATGGACAAATTCGACAATTTTTATCCAAATCTCACCAAAAGGGGAGGTGCACATCTTCAATGTGTCCAAAACAACTGTGCAAAGTTTCAAAAGTATCGGGTTAAAGGTGTCGGAGTTTCAGATTACACAAACTTGGTACCCCCAAAGCGTGACGGACGGACGGACGGACGGACAGACGGACGGACGGACGGACGAACGGACGGACGGACGGACGGAGTTGAGCGGCTCCTAGACCTGCGGTCACCGTTGGTGACGCAGGTAAAAATGATAATGGTTTCTGATAAACTAGTTAAACATACTTTCTGATAAACTAGTTAAACATACTTCATAAATTCACAGGCCGATAAGTGATTAGTTTTAAACAAAAGAAATGGAACTCTTCATTAAACAAAACAAAAAAGGTCTACTTAGATTTGTTTTCCGTAGTTACACATTCCAAAAAGTTGTTTCTAATTAGAAAATTTAATGATTTTTTAAATCGTGTATTTCATTAAGGTAAAGAAATAATGTAAATGTTTGGCGGTTGGTTGTAAAGTTTGTAATTAGTGCATAAATCTCATTCAAGTGGATTGAAGTGGGTGTCAATCAATTTGGATGAATCATATATACATCTCCGGATTTTCACCAAAATTAGCATACTGATTCATAAAGAATTGATCAATACGTGCACAAAATTTCCTTTCCGCCCTTCCACGCAAATTCCCAGAATAAAACCCCAAAGTTTGTGGAGTCTGCTACAATACTGGCTCTATTTTTAGAAATGAAATCGAATTTACCTATATACATCTTAGAGACAGAGGCCCATTCAGGTAATCGTAATTTGATTTTTTGTCTATAGTTTGTTTTATTGTTTTAAATAAAACAGTAAACATTCGACTACCGTCTAAATAAATATTTAGATACAGAAATCTCGAAACATTCCCATTAGTTTCATATAATTTTAACATAATGTGGTACATTGATCCCTGTGAATGCCTCGGCAGTGTTTATAAATAACATTTACTGCCAAATAATGAACACAAAGGAAGATACCACCCTAACTTATACCTTGGTTACGGGATATCATTTTGGATCTTTGAAATATACATCTTTGAAATCAATTATTTCAAATTCCCCCTTCAAGATTAATCCTTTGGCTATCTTTTAATACAGAAATTGTGTCCGCCCCAGTAATTTTTTGCCTTTTAATGATATTTTATTGTCGCCAGGTTCATTTCAGTGTGGTCGCAGTGAAGACATTTGACATCAACTAAAAACAATTGAACGTGCAATAGCAGACAAATTGTTAACTTTTATTTTGTAAATGTTTTTGTTTTACTAAATGCATGGTTCCTTTGTGATTTATATACCCGAACAAGCTTAATTTCCAGCCGTTACTATGCACCATCAACAGACGGCATGTTTCTAAAATATGGCTGATGAAGTAGACGCCCACCTCATTAGCATGTTTAGAAGGGAGATAATTTTACACAATGACTTTTCGGACTGTTCAAATTTCCAACTGTTTTTAATTCAATCTGCACTGAAGGGACATAAGTTGGCGAAATGCACATATGCAGAAAATAATTTAAAGTAACTTCGGTATTTAGTTATTCAAATTTAGCAAGTTCAATAAAATTCCACTTAAAGATAAGTTATAAAACATAGATTTTTGGGACAAAAAATAAACATTGTGATACCAAATATAAAAAACCTTGAATGCATTTGCAAATTTGAAACAGTTTCATATATGTTCTAAAATATCCTAATAAAACAAAACACTCAAACTGCAGAAAATTTAAGCTCTGAAGATGGTAATTTCGACAAGTCTTGCCTGTTCATTGCTGATAAAAATTAAACAAATACAAGAACAAAAATAAAAACACATCAGACATCTTATAGAGATCAAATATGTAACTCCAAAATCAGGAATTAAATAAACTAATAAAATATACAAAAGTTAATTACTTTTAAAAAATGTGGTATTTAAAAGATCATAACTGAACATGCTTGTAAAATGATCCAATTTGATGTTACTTTGATAAAGAATCTTTGCTTAGTTTACAAAAAAACATTCTAGAATCCAATCAAAAAAGCTTTGACACAACATTTTCTAATACAGTAGATTGTTTGGCATTTTATCCACTTCAAAATAATTCCACAATATAGTATATAAAAAGGTTTTATTGCAGTAAACACAGTCTTCACCAGCAAAATATATGATGAAAACTTGTGTCATTCCATAACAGTAGAATTTTTTTAAAGAAACTGTAAAACACAAGAAGCCAGTAATAACACTTCCACTATAACTGGTGCAATGTAATGTACAACCATTATTCCCCATGTGTGAATATCATATTTCAAAATTTTCTGAAACTTACAGTTTTTCTGTCCTAAATTTAGTAAGAAAAATAAAATATTCCATTTCAGGCATATCAGGGAGCTCCTTTGACATAAACATGATAAAATGCACTTGGTTTAAATCAATTTTTTTAGTGAGTGAAGACATGTAGCAATAACATATCTTACAATGTGCATGTTAATCTAAATATTAATAATAACTTTTTATTGTTGTTTTATAGTTTCAGACATATTTTAAGCTATACATAATTTATAACACCAGAAGAATATCTGAGTATGTATACAGAACTGGAATGTTACAAGAAAATGTCAAAGTCCAACACATAGCAGTAGAATATCTTCTCAATAAACCTTCACAACCAACCTTTAAACATATCCTCTTATACCTATCTTATAGAATGATACCAAGATTAGTTGAGAAATTATGTTCATTTCTGGAGAAAAGTTGTCAACAAGCCAAGCATGATGAGACGGAATGTTGAACAAAAATGTTAAAGAACAACATTTCTTAATTCTTCATAGAATGGCAAACTCTTCCAATACTTATGATATAAGTTTGAAGGTGATATGACAAACCATGTTGAAGGAGATGCATGTATGTATTGTCAGTGTGGATGGAAAGATAGATGAACAGGTAAAAAGATAAACAAGGTGATTCCTATCAACTCTGAATAATATAATAATACAGAAAAATTAGGTTATAGCAGTCACAGTATAGTGTAACCTCATTTTATCATATGTTTAGTAATAAATACAGACGTTTTGAATATGTGATACAGTGCATGATATTCATTCCGTATTCACACTACGACGTCATACCTTTTATCACATACCCTTTATCACATGGCTTACCCTTTATCACATACCTCTTTTCAAAAATTTTTTTTCAATTTTACTTTTTTTTATTAAAAAAATTTTCGGGGATTTAAATTTTTTTTTGGGGGGGGGGGCAAAAAAATTTTTTTGTGGAGGAGGATAACAAAGATTTGATTGGGATGAAATTGTTTTGTGAGGATCAGTTAAAAAAATCTAGCAAACTTTTTTAATTTACATGCTAGATTTAGTCCAAAACTTCTAGTCCTTTTTGTCCATTTTGAAATTTTCCTCTTCACAAAATACATGCATTTTCTAATACCCATATCAATTTTTGACAGTATTTTTCGGATTAGTAGTCCTCTGTTTAAATATATGATAAACTGTATAATACATGGCAAAATCCGTATCACATGCCTTATCATCCCTCGACCAATTACAGCCCTTGGGCCAGAGGCCCTCGTGCTGATATTGGTAACTCAGGCTGATACGGCATGTGATACAGATCTTGCCATGTATTATTCCCTATATACATGTATTTGGGCCAGTGTTTAAAAAAAATGGGACTAGACAGAGTAAGTCTTTTTTTTAACAGTAGGATCCAGTAAATCAAAAACCAAAAAAGGTCTAAAATATGGAATATTTAAAAATAAATAAATAATAAATACACAAAAATAAGAAAAAAAATATATCACATCAAAATCAGGTGATAAAATTACATGTGTACCAAAGAGGTAATGTCTTTATTTGGCCATTTTGTACCTTGCAGTTCAAAAAAATTTAGGTTAAACCATTTTATGTAACTTGATTGCATACATTATGTATTTCTTTGAAAACACTATGGAAACTGCACAAAATCAAGCAAAAGCTAAAGGCCCTCAATTATTTCCACATTACCCACATATTTTTGGTGGACAACTATAATATCATTGCTTTCAAATGTAGAAAATTATAATCTAAAGCCTTTCAATGGAGTATAAAAATAGAAAAATACATATATCTGCATGTGAATTAGTAGTTTACACTTAATACATTTCTTAAAATTGTGTGTAATCCTTTTAAATATTCATTTTAATAGATAGTATGACTTTATAATACATCAGTGAATTGTTCTAGTTTGTGAGCCCCAATTTTCACTAAACATGTATTGATTTGTTGAGAAACATTTACAGTTAACATGGTAAAAGGGAAGTAAGCTAAAAAAATGCTCTACTTATATCATTTAAACCTGGCATTAAAATAACATTTAAACCTGACAGTTATGTAACTATATGCTTCTGAACAAGCTGGGATGTATCTTTTTTGTTATCTACAAAAAGAATTTAGCTGTCAACATACCTCTGAATACATCCTCTGAGCTTACACTTTGTGCATCACTTTCATTTACTTCTTCAATGATGTCACTAGCCATTGTGTCTGCTATGTTTGAATCTTCTGATAATGACCTTGACCTTCTGAAACCTGGAGAAGGTGATCTTCTACCAATTTTTGGTGAAGGAGATCTCCTGGGTGTTCGAGATGGAGTTGGAGGCTTTGAATCTGGAGATTGAGATCTGTGTGGAGACTGAGCTCTCTTTCTGAATTCCTGTCTGGTCTAAAATGAGCATAATACAAACATAATACCTTATTCTTTACTGTTACAACTTAATGGCAGTGCAATATCAATGTTATCAACAAGAAACACTGTATATCTATATATGCAATTGTCTTTTCATATCTATTTCATGCAATCAAATATAAAATAAATCTATCAACAGTTTTCTTTTTTGTCAGGATAATTACTTTTGGTGTTCATGAAGCTCAAATTCGTCCTTGATATCTTACAGAGAGACACATCTGGATTATATTAATCAATTAAAATTGCTCTTAAGTCGGGTGAACTTCAACAGTGTATTTAACATGTAAACAATCTTTCATGGCAAAACATCCTATTTTCATCTTTCGTGATTATTTATTTGCTGTTTATAATGATTTTAGATTGTCATCAAAGATGCAAATCTGATGAATATGAAACATAATACTAGTGTTATCTGAAAATATAAGATAATCATTAGTATCAAAAATCAGAAAAATTTTACTAAGACGAAAGTGTTCCCTCATGTAAAGTACAATTTGAATTTCATCAGAAATATTTTATTTAATATCAAATAACTAAATAACACAATAATTCACACCTGATGCATCTGAAATTAATGTTACCATAGTTATAAAACAACTAACAATCTCTTAAAATTACAGATCATGTGACAATCAAATCCTACGATATTTCTTAAGTTAAGTCATCGCTGGACTATAAACCTTTATAAATAGAACTCATTAGGGAACACTATTTAGCCTGTCATCTGAGTGTGTACTGTTTACTGTACACAAGATGAATGATAAATTTTATAGCACTATGATATTCCAGCACTGTTTGTAGCAATAAAACTTCTGGCGCAATGCCAGCACTTTTTTCTTAAAGCCTGCCATTTTTCTTGAATTTCTTATGCAAAATTGCCCATCATCCTATTTAATGTCAAACTGAAAATTATCGTACATGTCTGGTTATTGATTTAAAATCAATCAACACAGGCAGCACAGTGAAAATAAAACTGCCACCAAAATTTCTTTTTTACAGTATCAATATTAGGGTCTCTGCCCTAGTAATGTATGCTACTTAACCACCAGATCTTTAGAATGCAATAATCATTGCAATGGGAGCACCTGTTCAATGATAAATTTCCAATTTAAAAGTAAAGACACCTGCTCATCTGAACCAAAGCTGACATAGATAGCAATTTAAGACATCTGACTGACATTTCCAATACTGTCACCATGCACTGTTGGCAATCTTTGAGTCAGTGCAGACCTTCCAGACACAAATTTGAAAATAGACCAACCAAAAACTTTTGTAATTAAGTTTGGTTCTAACTGGATTAGTGGTTTCATAGACCAAATTCTTTTAATATGTTCCAAAAGAGTCTTAGTGTAAAAACTATTGTATATGCTTTCTCCTGGAAGCCATCTTGGGTGGGTACAGACCTGATTAATACCTTTTTGTGGAAGGAAGCAGCTCTGAGACATTATGACTATGTCTGCCTGTAACTGGACTAGTATTTTCTGAGAAGTTTTCATATGGTCCTATTTTTTATACTGCAAACAGCACTCTTGCATGAGGTACAGACCTGTCATATTTTTTTAAAGGACCATCTAAGAAACATTATGACTAAGTTTGGTTCTGACTTGACTCTTAGATTTTGTATACATCTATGAATGCCTTTTAAGGTCCAATGTTAAAATATGCTCCCAGCTGGCAGCCATCTTGGATTGGGAGTGGACCTGTCTGATGAAGATGAAATTTTATAAAGCTGACCACCAAAGGACAATTGCAACCAACAAGAATGTCTCTAAAAGAAGTAAATGATGGACAGAGGGATGACAGACACAAAGTGATGGCTAAAGCTCATCCTGGCTTTAGCAACATGAGTTAAAAACCAATAATTGTCTTACACATTACAAATTTTAACAGTAAATAATAAAGAATATGCAAATGAATAAACTTATAACTGAAATAAATAAATTATTGATTCATAAAGTAAATAAAGTCAGTACATGGTGAAATACATATATTAATTGAATGTGACAAGGTTGTAGATGAACAAAGGAATGAAGATGGGATTCTGTGAAGTTATAAATAAAGTTTAGATAATTAAGTACAACAGAAGAATTATATTGTTTTACTAGATGTCAAGTTTATCCATTGTTTCTCACCTGTACAAGATTGGCCCTGCTCTAATATGTATAAAATTAAAAAATAACAATCACCATTAAGATCAAATATAAATATAAATAATTCCAATTGCTATTGTAATGTCCATTTTCATTGGTCAACGTCACGAACAACAAAGAAATCATTTTCTCGATAAACCCTTCTTGCCCATTGATTTGCTCCGAGGAAAATAGTGCAGTATACGGTGACGTCAAATTCAATGAAAACAGTTCAAAGGATTGGAATAGGAGTTTCCGCCGTGACGTCACAACCTTGAAAAATTACCTTTGGTTGGCAAGAAATCATAGTACCTGATTAGGGTAATAAAAATGTCATTTTCAATTAACTGGTCAGAATTTGTTATTTTAGATAAATGGATAATTCTTTTTGATCTCAATTATGTGATGTTCACACTTTTACAGGATGTAAAAATGTTTATCTTTTTACATTTAATTTATGTTGAATCAGCGTATTTTGTAAACCATATAATTTTTTGAAATTTTCACATTTTTGAAATTCACATGAAAAAATATTTGTATATTTTTATTAAAAAGTAAATCAGTAGAAAACGTATGAATATCTCAATGTTTAACATGCATTTTACAGATCCAAAATCGTGCATTTAATGAAAAAGTTATCAAAGATTAAAAATTCTATCTCAATGCTGTATAGTGATAATTCTTCGACTTTGCCAACCAAAAATGCTAATTTGCATGTGTAAATTAGATTTTGTGACGTGACTAATTGGATTCATGGAAACTCCTATTATAAGAAATATAAGTAATTTTGGAGGAGTTTATGGATATGTAAATGCGGCCTTTCACTCACAAACTTTACATAAAGTCCTTCGGACTTTATTCAGTTTGTGAGGGAGTCAGCCATATTTACACATCGATAAACTCCTCCAAAATTACTTTTATTCCTATAATATGTCCATACATCTTGGCTAGATATCATAATTAAATATAAATTAACATCTCTCAATACTAAATGAACAAGATGTGTTTTGTGAAACACTAATGCCCCCCAAGTTAAAGTTAAGAAGAAACATATAGCAACTTTGAACAACAATGAGTGTCCCTCTGATAAAATAATTTGTAGATATACATTCTGGTATCAACTGAGAAGTTAAATCACATCAAATGATGATTGCAACTGGATGCAACCTGAGAAGTCACCTAACTGACCCCCTCAAATCATTTTCCAAGCATTATTAAGAAAACAATTTTCACCTCCCCCCTTTTTTTGGAACATTTATAGCTAACGCATTGTGTTCTGTTAATCAGTGTTATCAGTACTTTGATTACATAAGGAATAATTTCATATAAGTCATCAATACTGGTTCCCCAAAAGTGGAGGAATATTCAGAAGATACGAAATGTATTAATAGATATTTTTAGCAACATCCCTCATTACTGATATAAATAAATACCTGTAAAAAAAAATTGAGTAAATGAAGAACATATGCTGAATAATTCAAAAGATCTTTTTACAAAATAAATTCTATAGATATCCAGAAACATTTTATCATAAATGAGTTAAATGTATCATTGTATCTATATATAAAATAAAACAAAATATAATTTCATTTTTCTGGTGAAATTTTACCGGGCAGTCACATGCCAAGGTCAAGGTCATGAGGTCAAATATTCTTGTACCAACTGAAAGGTCTCTCCACAAGGAATACACATGCAAAATATGAAAGCCCTATCACTCAATGTTCAAGTTTTTATGCAGTTGTTCACATGCCAAGGTCGAGGTCACAAGGTAAAAAGTTCTGGTACTAATTAAAAGGTCTTGCAACAGTGAATGCACATGCAAAATATGAAAGCCATATCACTTACCATTCAAAAGATATATCCAATGTTAGAGTTTATAATTTTTTTTCAAAATGTCCATCACATGCCAAGATCAAGGTCACGGGGTCAAAAGTTTTGGTAAATTTGAAAGGTCTTGCCACAAGGAACATAGATGCAAAATGTGAAAGCTATATCACTTACCATTCAAAAGATATACCCAATGTTAAAGTTTTTGCAGACAAACAGACAGACAGACCAAAAACTATATGCCCCCCGAATCTTCGATTCTCAGGGTTATAAAAAAAATTATGTTAATAGCAATAAAGAAACAATGATAGATAATGAATATGTAGGTTAATCATTTAAATTTGATCTACAATATGATGATTTCACACTAATTATAATTCTGTAGTTATCTCATTTTGTAAAAACTTTGGCTCAGATAAGCCCTCCTGCTAGTAGATATTTTTTATGAAAGGATATGGAGTAAATGAACATGAGACCATAACACATATGTGATGAAGCTTAACTATATTGCCTTTTTGTACAGAAATATTTTAAGATGTGCCATTTTGCATGTTCCACTGGTTTTTCAATCAATGCAAAGTCAAAAACTCTCATACTTCTTTGATGATTGTAAAAGATTATTTTGGTTTTGTTTTTCAAGCCTTGTATATCTTTATGCATGTATATTGTAATGTTGACAAAATGTAAAAAAGCTGCAATCTGTTACCACTAAACTATTTCATGCACCCTAATTCAATTTCCATCTTCCAATATTCAAAGGTGATTTGACAAGGCCAGTACACAGTAGATGATGGGGTATATACTCTCCAGTGTTTTACTTGTTTTTTCACAGTTTACTTTTGCATAGTAGTCTTACATGTCTTAGAAGAGAAGATCTTCAATGATTTGTCATAAATTATGCTCACCACTGATGCCTATTTGTAACCTATCTTTAAAGGGACCATTTATGGACTATAATGAAAAAGCTTGGTTCTTAAATATCTATGACACATTTGGTTTTATTTCCATTGAAAGTGTATGAAGAAAATGTCTTATGATGATGATTACCAGGAGGAATACAAGGAGATGACTATATCTTAAGGTATATAGACACTGTTGCGCTGCGCAGTTTAATCACGCATTAGAAAAATAAAGAGTCGGATACGGGGTAGGTTTGATTTTCAGGCCGGAACAGTAATTTGATGGCTTTTCCTTTGTGACGTCATAATTGAATGACAGATGTGAAACGTCATATTTTGTTTTCTTTGCCACGAATTAACTCCCTTTTCCCGTAAATAAAGTTTAATCCGGAAACTTTGTAAAATATCTCCGTTAAAAGCATGGTGACATATACATTTTTCTATTGTATCCAATAAATTATGTCATAAACTATCTGTTCACAAAAATACATCAAATTCTCATGGATAAAAAGTCCCTTTCTATTGAGCTAAAAATTGCCTTTCTATATTTTCCCTGTGCATTCTATGTTAATTTAGGTGAAAAATGGCTAAAAGTGACGGAACTTTGATCTCAATTCTAGAAAAAGGAAGCACGGTGACGCATACTTTTTATTACATATCTTGGGTTGGTAGGGTTGGTTCTTCAATTGTGCTGACTTACAACAAAATCTCATGGATATGAATTTTACTGTCTATCTATAGCTACCTTAATATTGCCTTCTTGGCCAAATGAGCAATAAAGGGCTACGCCGAGCGCAGCATGATACGACCGCAGCATGTCGAATACTGAAATTTGAACAAGTGTAATTCAAAATGAATGAGGACACAGTAAAGAGCTTGATACAGTAATTAAATGGACACAATAAAGAGCTTGAATCAGTTGCAATTTTGGCCCCTTTGGCCCCTTTAGCTCAGAAACGGGAAAAGCAATGCCAAATTTGTTGACTTACTACTGAAAGCTTATATCAAGAAGAATCCAAAGAAAAAAATCTGATTGAAATCCAATGAATAATAAGGATTTCAAATATTTCCAAAAATTACAATTTTGGCCCCTTTGACCCCTTATACATGTAGCTCGAAAATGGTAAGAGCTACGCAAAATCCGCTGCCATACTACTGATAGCTAACATCAAGAGGAATCCAGAGAAAAAATTCTATTGAAATCCGATGAAAAATAAAGATTTCAAATATTTCGAAAATTTGCAATTTAGGCCCCTTTGGCCCCTTGTAGCTCTAAAACAGTAAGAGCTATGCAATCTCCATTGACATACTACTGAAAGCTTATATCAAGAGGAATTCAAAGAAAAAAATCCCATCGAAATCCGATGAAAAATAAAGATTTCACATATTTCGAAAATTTGCAATTTTGGCCCCTTTGACCCCTTGTAGCTCGGAAACGGTAAGAGCTACGCAAAAACCGTTGACATAATACTGAGAGCTTATATCAAGAGGAATTCAAAGAAAAAAATCCCATCGAAATCTGATGAAAAATAAAAATTTCAGGTAATCAGCAAATTTGCAATTTTGGTCCCATTTGGCCCCTCATAGCTGGGAAAGGAAACAAGTTACCAAAAATATAAAAGTTGAGTGCTATATTAGTTTTTCATAAGGAATCTAATGAAAAAAAACTGCATCAAAATCGGACAAAAAATGAAAAAAATAGATTTTGAGATTTCCCCCTTTTGGGACCCATTTATCTCATGAACGGTACATGCGATGTGAAATCTGTTCTACATACTACTGATTGGAAATTTCCTAAGGAGAACACTGAAAGAAACCCCATCAAAATCCGATATATAATAAAGATTCTACAGTCAAATATGTGAAAACATCAAATGTAACCCTTTTTGGACCCTTTTTTAAAAACGGATGGGGCCCCGATGACCAAAACTATGACAAGCCTTCCTTTTGTGCCAAGGAACATTGTGTATAAATTTCATAAGGATTGATCTACTGGCACTTAAGTTATTGCCCAAAAACAAAAGTGTCTACAGACCACAACGACAACGACGACAGCACCATACAATTATGCGACCGCAAAAATTTTTGCGGTCGTATAAAAAGCCCTGGTTTTGAAGGAAAACTTTTTTGATACATTTAATTAGGGTTACTGCTAAGGAGTAAATCTCTTTGATCATAAGTATGGTAAAATTTAACACCTACAATTGTGCCTCCTTTAATAGGCATTCTACCACTGTCATCACTTCCATCAGCACCAAATATAAAATCTTGTAAACTTTCTTCTCCAGATGACAGTACTACATCTGTTGAATACTTCATAGAACTCTTTAATTTGTATGGAGAATCTAAAACAAAATATCATTCTGTTCATAATCAAGGAAAATGCAATATGCTTTAACACTCTATTTATATCATACAAATAGAAGTTCTACATTTGTGAGCTCAGGATTTCGGGAGTTCCGATATTCGGGAAATAAATTCAGTGGGAATAGAGATTTCATCAGTTTTAAGTTCCTTTGAAGTTCAGGATTTCAGGATTTAAAGCAAAATAAAGTCATGATTCTGGGAAGGAACCCCCCTCTAGCCCTCACTACTAAGATTGCTCCGAATAGCCAAATAGTTCCAAACATGAAAATCTTTGACTGAGTTTCCCCATAAGGTTTTTTTTGTTAAACTATGTTACAAACTATTGGCCATCTTTGGATGAGATGTAGACCTTCATTACACCATTTTTGAAGACGACCGTCTAAGGACCATTGTCACTAGGTTTGGTTCTAATTGACCAAGATGTTACAAAAGATATGATTTCAAAAAGGTTCCTATGTTATACTATTTTCCACTTTAGGTTGAATCTTATATGAGGTGTGGACCTGCATGATACCATGTCTAAGGGGACCATCTGCGAAGCATTCTGACTTAATCTGGTATATGTACTAATTGACCAAGCAACCTCAGAGGAAAAAAAGACTGATGGATGACAAACACTAAATGATAGCAAAAGGTGTAACCCAGCCTATAGCCAAGTGAGCAATAATCAAATTGCTCAAAATAAAAATCCAAGTAACCAGCACATCTCTGATATTCACCATCATTCTAAAAAAATAAAACTTCTGTTAGAGGGTTTACCTGGTAAATCTTTCCATAATTGTACAGTGTATAGTATAATTTGCATACTATAAAAATGTCGTATCATATTTGAGTATTTTTTAAAATAAATCTAATCAGCATGCTCATACCAGGTAACTGATATTTGTAAAATATAACATTACATTCTTAAATTTGTAAATTGTCCAAACAAATGATTCACACCTGTATGTCATTATTATCAAAATAAATAGATATAGGTAATGTCAGTGAAAATTTATAAGTATAAGTCAAATTATTAATGTAACTTAAATGCTTTTACCTTTGGATTTTTGTGTAGGTTGCTTTGTTTGTGGGCTTTCAGGTCTATTAGTAATTACATCAGGTTCAGCAGGTGGTTGTTTTTTCTTCAGGAATTTCCCAGAATTTTTCCCAATCTTGACACTATCAGAGTCTGGCTGTGGAGTAATCTGTCGTGGTGTTTCAAATGATTCACTGTCTGTTTCTAATGTAAATACTTTTCTATTTTCATTCGATCTTTGGGTGATTTTCTTCGATAGCATGGAAGCTTTATCTAAAGCAGCTGACCTTTGACCTGGTTTGTCTCGTGACATTTGATTAATATGAGCTCTGACTTGTTCCGAAACTGTAGGAACTGGACTAGCAGATGATACTTGAGGTTTCTTCAAGAATTTGGAGACAGGTTGGGGTCCAGGATCATCCTTATTTTTTTTCTTTAGAAATTTACTGCCTGAGGTTGTTAATGCTCTCCTTTTTATAGACGATGACGTGTCATGAGTATCTAATTCACTAGATATAGATATATCTCCCATTTCTTCAAATTCCACCGATTTTCCTCTTTGTTGTGCTGTCTTCTGAGAGAGGGACTTGATATAAGCCTACAAATACAGTAAGAGAAATATAACTGATATTGTTTACAAAAAGGCTTATATATTATTGATTTATTTAAAAAAAAATTATCAGATGTTAATTTTCAAATGTACATGAGTGTTATGTTTTGTCTCATGAACATTTGGCGTAGTATCTATTTTCTATAAACTGTGCAAGACCAGTTTCACATTTAGTTTTTTTTTCTTTTATAAGTAGTGGTTAATTAGCTGAGCTGTCTTTTCTTCACCACTAGCTCATATTGTCTCTGGAATATTAAGCATAAATTAATTCTTAAATAAGTAAATAAATCACTGACACTGTCTTAGAAAAACTATAAACATAATGGTATAATACTTCAGCAAGTTTCTATGTCGAATTTAAGTGGCCTATATATCAATCAATTTTGCTATGTATACACATCTTTCAAGTTAATCGTATGTTTCATTATAAGGTCAATGAAAATTATTATCATTTCATAAAGTTGACTGGGAGGAGTTATCTCATCAGATATTAAAATACTGTGGAAGTACATTTATTTGTGGACATCAATTTTTATGGTTTTCATAAATATCACTATTTCATGGGTTCTTGAATTCGTGGTTTCAAATTCTATCCAATAAAACTCTAGGGAAAAATGCATTTCATTAGGAATTTAATTTCGTGGTTTTAGCTAACCACCAAATCCATGAAAATTGGAACCCCACAAACAATAGTACTTTCACAGTATTCATTTATTACTATGTGAAGGGGTTTTTCAAGGTAATTTTGGAATAGTCTTTTTAAAGCCATTTTGGGAAATTTTTTATTAACAAAATATCCTTTTGGAAGCCAATATTATGGGGTCAAGACGAAAAAATTTGAGAAAATTGAATGATATAAAAATAATTTTTATTGGAAAAGGATCCTTTTACCAGACCATGCTACATTTTAGAAAAGACATTTTACATATAACCTTCCAAAACAATTTTAATTCATAAAACTGGATTTTCCCAACCATCAAACAGATTTTTGCATGGGTATCTTCTTGTAAAATGACAACTTGAGTCAATTGAAGGATTTTATTTGCAGTCAAGTTTGCATATATCATTTCCTTAAAATATATCACAAATAAGAATTCTTACATTGAGTGCATCATCTTCATCGTCTTTTTTCTTTACACGTTCTCCTCTCAATTGTGAAGACACTTTCTCCAACAAAGCATTTGTAGAACTTCCAGACCTCTTCATTTTCCAAGCTTCAGAGATACATGTAATTTACAAACTGAAAAAAAAAATCTAATCAAATTAGCTATAAGGCAAGAAAATAGAAAATTTTTGCCAAATTTGATGACAATTTCATTCAATTCCATAAAAATTTAAATCAATTTTATCAATTTTTTTCCTTAATGTTAGTGTTCATATGGTTTAGCATGTGTATATGGTGATTAATAAGGTTAAGTAACTCTTCATTCATCCATTTCCTGCAAAGCCAAAGGAGAAATATAAATGTACAAAAAAATCAAATGTGCAATTTAAATACAGTGGATTCCTGTTAATTGCATACCTTATTTGTCAGGAAAAAATTTGCAATTAACAGGAATATTCTATTAAGAGGAGTTTTCAATCCGGCGATGGACATTTGCGCAAAAAAAAACAAGGACAATTGCGCAAATGAAAAGAGGACATTTGTGCATACGAAAAGTGGATATTTGCGCAAACGATAACCTGACTTCTTTTTAATAATTTTTAACCAAGTGCGCAAATCTTTATTCAGCATATTTTTTATTCATATACCCTCTTCCGTAGGCGTTTGCTGGAATTCCTCCATTGAAATAGGATTCTGAGCAAGACATTGTTCGTAGTTTGTAAATATTTATTATAAAAACTAGCACTATTTACAGTTCAAAAATGTAATTACAATGGTGAATAAAAGGAATCTGGATATGGAATAAATGCACATGAGACAAAGTCTCTACAAATACATGGTAAAAAACAAGCAAAGGAACGACGCTTTTATTGTTGTTCTTCATCTTGAAGTCACCATGAGGCCTTCAACAATGAGCTTTGCTCATACCTCATAATAAGTTCAAGATGGCTCCTAGCACCGGTTTAAGCGGAATTCTTTGCTAATTGTCGAGCAACGCTACATCCATGTCTTCATTGGTCATGGGTGCGGGAATGTCAACAAACATCAATTAAACTGGCAAAGTGCTCTTTTAGTCACTGTCATCCTTTGCCCGACAAAAGCACTAGTGTCTTAAGCTAGTGGACGATTACAACATAAAGACAAACACAGGGCACTCATCAAGTCCAATGTAAGAAAATTTGGCATTATAAAATCGTGAGATGTGGGCACTTAAAACAGGTGGTCTGGATTACATTTCGAATTTACAAAAATAAATGCCAAAATTTGAAAGTATGAATAGTATATCCATATGAGAAATTCTCTCCAGCACAACAGGGATTTTTCAGGGTATTTTGGGAAATGGCATTTTGATGTCTTATCGACAAAAAGATGAATTTTGGGAAATTGTAATATATATCTTTATGACTGATTTTAATTAAGATAAATTCATTTATTTGCTTTGATTTTGTAAAATTTCATATTTATTGCAACTATATTACTAAAGTTTATGATAACACCAGAAACATACATTGATGAAAACATGGCAGTCAGTTAAAAACAACCATGAATTCATGTTGTACTTGTAGTTGTTACCTATCAGCTGCACAATTCTTCAATGAGAAAATGTGCAATGAAAATTTTAAGGTGTCTGCAGAAGTGATAGGATACAAAATCCGGAAAGTTTATTCCCTGACCTGGTTCCGAATTTACACAACCGGAAACCGGAAGTTCGCCATTTGCAATTTTGTTGACATACATAGGACTGTTTTCATTTGATTTTGACCTTTCTATCATGAATATTTACACAAAGCACAAGCGGTATTCCAATTTCATGCATCCTTGAAATGTTATTCTGTAAATAAAGTGTTGGTACTTGTCAGAAAGTTCTTAAACTGGATCATTTTGAAGATTTGTTTTGTTAATATGATGATAACTTGATACAAAAATAATTTGATTTTATCATCCTAATAACCAAGTTTAGTAAGCCCAGTAACTATTTGAAAATTGGGAATTTCTGCTCTTCAAATTGGGAAAAAAGTATGAAAATTGCCATTGGGAATGGGGCCGATATTCGGCCCCTGAGAGATGGGTGAAAAATCCCTGCACAAGTACACCATAAGTGAAAAATCAGAAAACGCACCAAAGGTGCGAAAGCCGAGTTGTGAACATTTGTTATTTTCATAAGTACATCATCGGATAGGCAAATAGTTGCAATTCAGCATATACCGTTAAATTCTTTTATTTCAATCAGAGATTTATAATGGAACTTTTGCGGAAGTTTGACTTTGTCC
>MJUU01043289.1:265020-289997 GCA_002080025.1 Modiolus philippinarum
GCCCAACCCGTTTTTGAAAAAGAGGCAAAAAAGGGGCCAAAAAGGGGTTAAATTAGGTATTTTCGTGTCTGTGGACAGCATAACTTTGGTTCTAGTGGACGGATTGTTTTCAAATCTTTGTATGATGTTTCTTGGAACATTCTTGAGAAACGTTTTTTTCCTTTAGTTTTTTGCCCCACCAATTTCAGAATTAGGGGCCAAAAAAGGGTTAAATTGGGTGTTTTCACATATTTGACTGTAGAATCTTTATTATTTATTGGATTTTGATGGGGTTTGTTTCAGTGTGCTCCTGAGGAAATTTCCAATCTGTAATGTGCCAACGGATTTCACGTAGCATGTACCGCTCACGAGATAAATGGGCCCAACAGGAGCTAATCTCAAAAAAAAATAATTAATTTTTTTATTTTAAGTCCGATTTTGATGCAGTTTTTTTCAATGGATTCCTTGTGAAAAATTAATATGGCACTCAGCTATTAGATTTTTGGTAACTTGTTTCCTTTCCCAGCTATGAGGGGCCGAAGGGGCCAAAATTGCGAATTTGCAGATAATGTGGAATTTCTATTTTTCATCGGATTTCAATGGGATTTTTTTCTTTGGATTCCCCTTGATCTAAGCTTTCAGAGGTATGTCAACGGATTTGGCGTAGCTCTTACCGTTTCNATGGGATTTTTTTCTTTGGATTCCTCTTGATCTAAGCTTTCAGTAGTATGTCAATGGATTTGGCGTAGCTCTTACCGTTTCTGAGCTACTAGGGGTCAAAGGGGCCAAAATTGCAATTTTTCTAAATATGTCAAATCTTTTTTTTTCATCGGATTTCCATGGGATCTAAGCTTTCAGAGATATGTCAACAGATTTTGCGCGGCATATACCGTTTCCGAGCTACAAGGGGTCAAAGGGGCAAAAATTGCAATTTTTCTAAATATGTCAAATCTTTATTTTTCATCGGATTTCCATGGGATTTTTTTCTTTGGATTCCTCTTGATCTAAACTTTCAGTGATATGTCAACAGATTTTGCGCGGCATATACCGTTTCCGAGCTACAAGGGGTCAAAGGGGCAAAAATTGCAATTTTTCTAAATATGTCAAATCTTTATTTTTCATCAGATTTCGATGGATTTTTTTTTTTATTTCTATGGATGTAAAGTGTTAGTTGATAGTAACATATTTTGCATAGCTCTTATAGTTTTTTTATCAATAAGTGATCAAAAGGGTTGATTTTTTCCGTAGTTTGTTTCCAGCTAATAACTGTGTCAAGCTTCTTTTTGTGTCCATCTAATTATTGTGTCAAGCTCTTTACTGTGTCCACATTCACTTTGAACTACTTTTGTTGAAATTTCAGTGATCGACATGCTGCAGTCGTATCATGGTGCGCTCGGCGTAGCCCTTTATTATTTGTGATTTTATGGGGACGTATCCCTCCTGAAAATCCGTTGTATTTTTCGGTGGTATTTCTATCTATATCTACCTTTGCAAATAACACCGGGGTGCAGACTTTCCAATTGATTGAACGAAAGATCGTCAATACGCTATACAGACGTTCTATGAATGCAAAAAGACCGTTATGGATGCGTTTGGTATACGCCAAGTACGCTAGTAAAACGCCTTTGAAACGTCGTCATACGCTGTAACACGTTTTGTGAGCGTTGCAGACAAGTTATGGATAAGTTTTCCGTTCGTAGGTAGTTAGCCTGACGTTATGAATGCGTTCAAAAAGAGAACTTCATCAATTTCTTCGGCGTGTGAAATCAAGCTTACAGAAATTCGCGAACGTCGGCACACGTTGGATAGAACGTTATAATGTGATTGGGCCTTTAGGTCTCCATTATCTTCAACAACAACAAAAACCCAACAGCTCAGTTAGCAAATAATCACATCAAAGTATATCATGTATGTTTCTTCATAAGCAGCATTAAACTAATTTTTCTTTTATTTTCTATTTTCACTGATGCGTAAAAATGACGAAATGGTCAATATCTTTACACTTTCTGTCATTTATTAATATTTTTCATCAAATTTGAATGTTTTCTTTTATTCTCTTCCTTATTTCAGAATCAGAATGATTCAAGGTTCCTGCATGTTACCATGTCCAGGACTCAACTCTATCGAGCAAACTACTGTGTCAAAACGTAACCTCTCTGGTATGTCCAGACTCACTCTGTGTCAAAACAAAAACTTAAAGATGTTTAGTCCACTTGGGTTGCATGTATTCAGAGACGATTGCGTGGCCTTATTTTAGGGCCTGCATCAAGGTGCGGGTACCCTATAGTCTTCAGTTAATGTCTGTTCATTTGTCTGTCTTGCGGCAACAATTTATTCCGTCTAAGATTTCTCGGCTTGTATCAAAGGGAATAATTCCAATTTTGGTCTGAAGCAAGCTGTCCAGAAGTTTGTCGTTCGAAGTCTTCCAGTTTGTAAATACTTTGATTTTTAACTATAAACCAATTTTTTCTTGACTCATATAAGTGGAAATGATTTGAAATCTACTTTGAAGCTTGGACGTGGCGATTTTTGGAGTTTGTCTTGCTACCACTTTCTTCTTGCCGAAAATTGGATTTTGAACTATAAACCAAATTTTTATCAAAGCTTTTTCTGGCTCGTAAAATTTTGGTATTAAGCTTTTAAGTAGTGTGTTTTATAGCGAGGAGGTTTCTGGTTTATTTGGACACCACTATCTTTTTGCTGATTTAATTTTTTTTATCTAAACAAAAATTGTGTTTAAGATTTCTTGGCTTGAATTGGGGGAAATTATTTTAATTTTGATCTGGAATTTGGGAATGGTAAGTTCTGTCTGAATTTAAAGATTTGTCTGGCAATCGCTTCCTGTTTGCTGATCCCTTAATTTTTTTAATGTCCACGATTTCTTGGTGGATAGCAGTTGAAATGTACACATATGAATAAACGATCTGAATTGTGTGTCAACCAGAATTTATATCCACACTTATTTCAATTTTACTTTAGCCCAAAGTTTCATGATCGAAATTGACAACACAAGTTCGACATGCTCTAGTATTAACCGTAATTGTTCATGAAGTCCCGACAACACAAGTTCGACATGCTCTAGTATTAACCGTTCATTGTTCATGAAGTTCCGACAACACAAGTTCGACATGCTCTAGTATAAACCGTAATTGTTCATGAAGTTCCGACAACACAAGTTCGACATGCTCTAGTATTAACCGTAATTGTTCATGAAGTTCCGACAACACAAGTTCGACATGCTCTAGTATTAACCGTTAATTGTTCATGAAGTTCCGACAACACAAGTTCGACATGCTCTAGTATTAACCGTAATTGTTCATGAAGTAGTTCGACATGCTCTAGTATTAACCGTAATTGTTCATGAATTTGTACCAATATTCAGAGTTCCAATATGCACTATATATTGTTATGAGGACAACTTGTTTCTCTCTTGACAAATTAGTTTGAGACTAAATTTGTAACACTTCAACACACACAAGACCAAGGGCTTTTTGATATTCATATTCACTGCGTGTGTTTCTGTCATCAAGGCTGTTATTGTCCCAATGAATTCATTAGGCATATAGACAATGTATTCTGTTGTCGGGATAATATTCATCGCTCAAAGCACTTTGTCCGATTCCGCATATTTTGACCGTTTTCTGATAACAAATACGTTCAACTTTTATAACAGCATGGAGTGTAAATCATATATAACGGAAATCAAAACAAGCCAATGTTGTGTTCTTCATTATATTCCCGCCTGAAAAAGCGGCGGGTATATAGTGATGGGGGTGTCCGTCTGTCTGTCCGTTCGTCCGTCCGTCCGTCACACATTTTTGGTTACAGTTTTCTCAGCATGTATATGTTGGAATGATTTCATATTTGGTCTGAAGCTTAATTATGATGAGTTGTAATGTGTAAGCTATTTTCAGGTCTGCCGTAATACTACTTCCTGTTTGCCGATATATTGAAGTTTTACTTAAACCCACTGTGGATGAGAATTTTTCGTCACAGTTATGTGGGAATGATTGTAACGTGTAAGCCATTTACAAGTCTTTTGTGCATGTACTTCCTGATGCCGATTCTTTGATGTTTTACTATATCTAACTATGAAGGACACATTTTCGTCGCAGATATTTTAGCTTATATAAGTAGGAAAATTTCATATCTTATCTGAAGCTTAATTATGATGAGTTGTAATGTGTAAGCCATTTTCAGGCCTGTCGTATTACCACTGCCTGTTTGCCGATATGTTGATGCAGATCTACTTTAACCCACTTTGGATGAGAATGTTCTATGCCCTTTACTTGACTTGTATGAGCGGGATTTATTTCAAATTTTGTCTGGAGCTTAATATAATATGTTGTGACATGTAAGCCATTTTCATGTCTACCATGTTACTACTTCCTATTTGCCAATATGTTGAAGTTTGACTATAACCCACTTTTGATGAGAAATTTTCGTCGCGTTTTACATGAAGGTTATGAGTGGGAATGATTTCAAATTTGGTCTGGGCAACTGTTTAAAGAACTTTATGACCCCATGGAAGCGGGGGTATTCATTTGTGTCCCAGCAGACCACAGTACTTCTAGTTTCTTACTGGCTCCCTATAAAGTGTTTTCTGTAAACAGAAAAATGTACAGAAAAGTGCAAAATGTATGAAACAAGATGTTAAAATCCCAAAAGTATGACTTGCTCTTTACCTGTCCCTGGTAAATGTCGACCATCGCTCAATCATGGGATTCTTTACACAAAGAAAATATCCGAGTAAAGAATATTTTGTCAGTTGCTAGTATTTTCATTACAATTCTACAAATTATAACTTCGAGAAGGATAGCTTTTTCGAAACTAAGCAACTAAAGTAAGCCGCGTTTCTATAAACACCAGACTAATCAAAATTAAATACTTATAAATAACGTTCTATAAAATTGTTACATGGCAAAAGATTGCATTTTACTTATCTTTTAATAACCCATGCATTTCGTAATTCACTGGTTATTTCTCATTGACTCACAATGACTGAAATGCAAAGAAACGGAGCATAGTCTGTGTTAAGATATAACATGATGTAAACCATGTAGTAATTAATGTTGTAGACACAGAAAAAAATATATGCCATCTAAAAATGATTACCGGTATTGTATCTCATCTTTTGTTTTGTAGATCTTCAACATTTTGTGTGTAAAGTAGAGGAATTTGAATGTCCGACTCTTTCTCAGATAGAAGAGTGTGTAAAGTTTATGGAGACGGCAATAAAGAACGACAAAGTAAGTTGGATGAGTTTGAGTTCGAGTCAAATGATGATGAGATAACGAGGAGTATGACATTTTCATTTTATTGCCACTATTCTGGAAAATACATAACCAGTTGACACATTGTCTGTGTCTACGTCAGGGGGGGGGGGGGCTTATTATTACTAAGTGACATAGTAGCGCATTCCTTGTTAGCATACTATATACAATAAAACAATTTACATTTCTAGAAAGATTTTTAGGGGAGATTAAACTTTTCTTATAGTCTGTAAATAACATTTACATTATCATGTCACATCCAAACGAAGGTAAAGGAGCAACATAATGTTTCTTTATTATTAGTAATTATTTGGGGTTTCTTTCAGTGATTTAATGCTGCTGATGAGAGGTTACTCCTTGAAACACGTGTACAGCATAACGAAATTTACTGTTTTTATGCAGCTTTTTTGTTCTGCATTTTCACTTGTATCTCATGGTGAGAACTCTCAGTTTCACTGGAGTCACACTGTGAATGCTTTGTTTTGAATGTTGTGATTTCTGTTTCTGTGCTTTGTGTCTGTCTAGCGTCGTTGTTTTGTGTCAAGTGTCATTGTTTTCTGTGTTCTCGTTTTGGCCATGCCTTTGGACTTCGATTTTTGTAAATTTCACTCTTCTACTGCCGTTGTTTTTTTTTTATGTTGCAGCAGATTCTGAAAACACGTGCACAAAATTCTTGAGTACTTGGGAGAAAGGTTTCACTATTATCTGAACTTAATCTTCTTAGTTCGTCAACATTGCTATTTTAACAAAAAATCCAAGTTGTGCACGACTAATTTTTGACATTTTTACTCTTTTTTTTCCAATCATAAGTGCACGGATGAATGAACTTATCACTGAGAACATCAAATTAAAAGAAAGCATATATTGTTCTCAGAGGCCGTCGTGAACTCACCATGAGGTAGAAGTGAAAATGCAGAACAAAAATACCGAAGTTGCATAAAAACAGTAAATTTCGTTATGCTGTACACGTGTTTCAAGGAGTTACCTCTCATCAGCAATATTAAAATCAAATGATATGGAAAGCCATAATCCAAAAGTAGTCCAAAAAGAAGTGCTAATTTCCAAACTATCGAAATAGGAAGCCAAATCCAGTATCAAGAACAAAGGTTTTTTTGTATTTTGTGAAGGACACTTTTTATAGACATTCAGTTAAAAGTGAAGGACTTTTCTCTTGCGGCCAGGGACTATGCATTTCATTCTGTCCCTATAACGGTATATAATTTAGGGGGCGACCATTGATTTTTCAGGGGGAGGCTTGGGCTATTTTGCCTAGAAATTTTAATTATTTTCATGAAAATCTCGAACAAATTATTTATTTTCACCAAATGTCACATTAAAATATTTATTTCCATCTGCAATAAAAAAAAAATTATTCTTCAAAACAAAATTAAATTATTTATTTTCATGACCAGTAGTATTAGAATATTTATATACTAGAACTATGTGCGATCGATCTAAATTAAGACCCTGTTCACACTTGCAGTATTTGAATCGATCGCGATCGATTCCAATCGGTTTCAGCTGTTCATACTATAAAAAGATCGATTGCGGTCGATCTTATTTGGTCCGATAAAAAGAGGTAGTCTAAAAAAGATCGATTCAAATAGAGACGATCACGGCTATAGTGTGAACAGTAAAGATCGATTGCGATCGATTCAAGTGCTTTGAAGAAGTATGCAATCGATCGCAATCAGTTCTAGTGAGAACGTAAAACCTAATAAGATCGATCGCAATCGATTCGTATGTTTTAGATGTGAACATAAACAGGCTTTAAAAGAATCGATCTTAATTTGGATCGATCGCATATAGTTCTAATGTGAACACGGCCTAAGATCGATTCTTTTAAAACCTGTTTATGTTCACATTCAAAACATATGAATCGATTGCAATCGATCGCAATCAGGTTTGACGTTCTCATTAGAACCGATTGCGATCGATTTCATGCTTATCCAAAGCACTTGAATCGATCGCAATCGATCTTTACTGTTCACACCAACGCCATAATCGTCTCTATTTGAATCGATCCTTTTTAAACCCCGTTCACACTTACATCATTTGAATCGATCGCGATCGATTCCAATCGGTTTCAGCTGTTCATACTATAAAAAGATCGATTGCGATCGATCTTATTTGGTCCGATAAAAAGAGGTGGTCTAAAAAAGATCGATTCAAATAGAGACGATAATGGCGTCGGTGTGAACAGGAAAGATCGATTGCAATCGATTCAAGTGCTTTAAGTAAGCATGAGATCGATCGCAATCGGTTCTAATGAGAACGTCAAACCTGACTGCGATCGATCGCAATCGATTCATATATTTTAAGTGTGAACATAGACAGGTTTTAAAAGAATCGATCTTAATTTGGATCGATCGTATATAGTTCTAATGTGAACACGGTCTAAGACCACCTCTTTTTATCTGACCAAATAAGATCGATCGTAATCGATCTTTTTAAAAACCGATTGGAATCGATCGCGATTGATTCAAATATTGTAAGTGTGAATGGGGTCCAAGATTGAATTATTTATTTACAAAATCGCCGAAGGAATCTTCATTATTTCATTTTTATACGTAAATATCGCGATTTGTAAGTATTGATCACTGATTGATTTCGTATGTTACTTTCGTACTTGATTAAAAGAAACAGTAATATTTGATTTAATTTATTTATAAATACTTTGAATTGGAATTTCTATCTTTTGCGCATGTGCATCAGTTGGGACATTACGTATTACTTTTCTTTAGTGATTGGTTCATCGTATTTGCATGACGTTTTTTCGTAGAGCTTGCGAGGTCAGTTTCGTTTTTATACGCCCGTCTAATGACGGGACGTATTATGGTATACCGATGTCCGATTGTCCGTCCGTCCGTCCGTCCGTCCGTCTGTCCGTCCGTCCGTCTGTCCGTCCGTTTCATATGTCGCGCTCTAACTTGATAACCCTTTGGCCAATTCACTTCAAACTTTATAGAAGTATTGGGTATGATGGCCTGACGATCTGTATACTTTTTCGTGAAATTTCGATTTTTCTTGCAAGAGTTATGGGACTTTATTCGTCAGTTTTTAGGCAATTTTTCATATGTCGCGCTCTAACTTAATAACCCTTTGGCCAAATCACTTCAAAGTTTGTAGAAGTATTGGGTACTATGACTTGACAATCTGTATACTTTTTCGTGAAATTTCGATTTTTCTTGCAAGAGTTATGGGACTTTATTCGTCAATTTTTAGGCAATTTTTCATATGTCGCGCTCTAACTTGGTTTCACTTCAAACTTTGTAGAGGTATTGCGTATGATGGCATGATGATCTGTATACTTTTTCTTGAAATTTTGATTTTTCTTGCAAGAGTAATGGGACTTTATTCGTCAATTTTAAGGCAATTTTTCATATGTCGCGCTCTAACTTGATAACCCTTTGGCCAAATCACTTCAAAGTTTGTAGAAGTATTTGGTACTATGACCTGACGATCTGTACACCTTTCCTGAAATTTCGATTTTTCTTGCAAGAGTTATGGGACTTTATTCGTCAATTTTTAGGCAATTTTTCATATGTCGCGCTCTAACTTGGCAACCCTTTGGCCAATTCACTTCAAACTTTGTAGAGGTATTGCGTATGATGGCATGATGATCTGTATACTTTTTCTTGAAATCTGGATTTTTCTTGCAAGAGTTATGGGACCTGGATTTTTCTTGCAAGAGTTATGGGACTTTATTTGTCAATTTTAAGGCAATTTTACACATATTGGCTTTACTTGACAATCTTTCTTCAAACTATGTAGAGATATCAAGCTTAATAGCCAGTTAAAGGTGCATTCTAAAATGAGAACCCCTTACCTAAATTACATAAGTGACGACGGGCGTATCATGCGACTTGGCGCAGCTGTTTATTAAAATTGTGACGTACGACGTTTATGTATCTGTCGAATGAGTTTTGTCTGTGCAGGTTTAGATCTTTGTCCATGCTGATTTTTATCGGCTTGTAAAACCTACATACTGAAACGGTATTAACTCAGGGGAAAATTTCAAAAAGACAAATGCATGCTGAAAAGAGATTTTCAGCATATAATTTTGGTCCCTATTTGAAAATACCTTGCAATAAATAAATGGGGAGATGTTTTCCCAACATTTTGAAAAACGGTACGATGTAATCAAATGCATCTTGTCTGAAAGTTGGAGATCAATGTAAGGAAGATATCCATGACTTTTCTCTAAAGGCAAAACCAATTTAATATAACCACCGAAACAATTATGAAATGTGCAAATATGTCCGATTTCATAAAAAAATGTCTTGTAGGTACATTTTGATGCCGTGTCAAACAAGTTCCAATCTCCGAATTGTCCCGTTATTGCAAAGATAGTTGCCATTGATTTTTGCCAACCAACAAAATAAAGCAATTAAGACAGTTATATGGTTAAAATGATGCTACTTTTGTTTGGATATGCAAAATTTTATTTATATAAAACTATAATCGTTAGGATTTTGCATTACACACGTGCGGTTTACTTTAATTTCAGGCAGCTTGCGTTCATTGTTTTCATGGAAAAGGAAGAACTGGGACAGTGCTTGCATGTTATCTTGTAAAAACACACGGAATGACAGCAAAAAAGGCAATTTCGTATGTCAGAAATCAAAGACCTTGGTCAGTAGAGACTGAAGAGCAAGAACAAATTGTTTCAGTATATGAACAAAGTCTGAAGGAAACTTAATGCGAAGCAAATTTATACATGTATAATATATGAAAATTTGATGAAAGACGCACCATGCCGTGCTTTCCGCCAAACAGATCAGTGAATAGGGTAGTGTTCTTATTGATTATATTTAAAATCTTTTCATGGAATGAAACAAATCAGTTCCTGAAATTTTAAATTTACAAAACACAGAATAGACAGCTCAAACCTTATTCCGAAATAGAACAATATTATATGAATAAAAACTGCACACGTCTTCAAATTGTTACTTATATAAGTTTGGACATTTGAATGAATGAATTCTTTATTGCAAAAAGCACTAAATATGCTATAGCAACATAAACATATTTACAATGTGACAAATTGACAAATTGCAGAGAGCAATACAAATGTAACAATATTATGAAACAATATGTGATCTAGTTAACCAAGATTACATAGTTTTTTGAATAAGTGTTTCAGAAGATGATTTCAACAAATGACTAAGTTTTGTAGTGTTAGGCCAGGAACAATAATATCTAGGTAAAATATTTGTACGAATTGGTCTATAAGCAGGACAGACCAATAAAAAATGATATTCATTCTCTATACAGTTCATACTACAACATTTACACAAGCACATTTCTCTATCTATGTCATTGTATCGCCCAGTTTCTAAATACCACTTTTTAATTTTGTTAGGAAATGCGAATTATAACTACAATCTAAATAATCCTCAAAGCAAAATTCTAATTTGATATCTTTGTAAATGATTAATTTTTGACATCCTTCTATGGATGCAAACCATTTCTGAATATAATTATCCTTGATCCTATTAATAATAATGTCTACAGGTACCATATGTAATTCAAACCCATATCAAAAAGCAAATCACGTACTTTAGACACCCAGTTTTCTCTACCATTGTTGGCATCTTCAAGTAACATAGTATAAATATCATCTACAATAGGTGGTTTCTTTATCAGAATTTTAAACCAATATTTTATAATTCTAAACTGTCTAATAATAGACGTAGGAAGATGACCTAATTCACCATAAAGAAAACAATTCGGCGCGGATCTACCTACATTAAAACAATACGGCAAAATCTATTATGGATAGGGCCTAGTCTCAACGTCGTTGCCGCGATGGAAACCCCATATCTCCGAAGCGTAACATAGCACAGATGACACCATACTGTCGAATAGTTCAACCTGTTTCTTCTTTGTCAAATATAGACCTTTAATTGAATTAAACAATGAAGACATTTAAGGTTCGAATAGAGGGTAGTTTTGCAATTGGGCGGATTTGTATTTCAACTGGGCGGAAAAAGTTTTTCAATTGGGCAGAAAATAATTTTCAGCTGGGCGGATTTTGCTTTTTTCAAGTGAGCGGATTTCCTGTGATCTACCAGAAAAAAANNNATAAAAAAAAAAAAAAAAAAAAAAACACTTAGCAAGGTAAAATTGTAGTCACATCTATGCCGATTTTTAGGTGATTTTTTTTCAGTTATTTGATATCATCTCAGTTTTGAGTGTTTTTCTTCAAGATTGAGGTTCGAAATTATTAAACAAAGAGGGCATTGTCAGACGAAAACTCTCAGAAACAAATCTTTTCTACATGTGACATACGCAATCTTTTTTTAACATGTATTTGATAAAAGACATCGTTCTAAAATAGACATCAAGTTACATGCAAGCATCGTTTTAAAAAAGCAATGAACATTGTCTGTCAAATAATACTGTAAAGGATTGTGAAATACTGCATATTTACATGTCTATTTGGGCTTGAAATGTATATCTCACAACTTTAATGAACTTTTCGAGTAATGTTACCAAATTTACTTTATATCAATTTCTATTTTACTTCTAAAGCATCTCCGCAAAACTAAAAAACGCCTAATTGAAAATACTGACATTTTAAAAATCCGCCCAATTGAAATGCGTCTGAATAGAGGTTAAGTCCTGGTTTGCCCACATTTAATTACACCAATTATCAATTATTTAGAAAAACAAACAAGACAAAGGGTTAAGTGACCATGTCTCAAATATGTATACCTTTCTGTGTTCATTTGTACTTACATAAGTCATTTTTTATCTGCAGAAGCTAGCGAAATGGATAACATAAGACATAAAACTTATGTTACATTGTATAATTTATATGAAATTTGTTTTTTTTTGAAACTGGCAGGGGGTGGGAATCCCGGGGTGGGAATACATTTTGAAAATATTTTTTGAAGTCAATTTCAATAGTTTTGGTATTTTAACCAATAAAAAAAATCAAGAATTAAATTTAAAAGCTTTATTATATAGCAATCCTTTCGAATTTTAGAGATACATGTAAATAATATATTAAGAATTTTTGTAAATTTGGAGATGTGTAATAAAAGTAACCAAAAACATATGTATTACTCATCCTATACGAGGGAGGGATGCAGGAGTGTAAATAAAAGTAATCGAAAAATATAGGTATTACTCATCCTACTCCTACGTGGGGAACAAATATAAGGCTCCATGCAGAATATAGATGTCTTTCTGTATATTAAAAAAATCCACTTGTGCTACAAAGATGGACCAATTTCCTGCTCATACTCAATACTTCCCTTTTTCCAGTGACAATCTTGTTCTTTCTGTTGTTCTCATACTTCTTTTACTTTATTTTTGGACCTGTTTTTTTTTTTTTTTGTTGTTTTTTTTCGTTTTGATTTAGCATATTTAAAGAGTATAAGTGCTAGATTCAATTTAAAAGACAAAAAGTAGATATCTAATACAGGAATCAGTCTTTTAATGCAGTGTGGAGTTGGTAAAACAGTTCCCCGTGTTGGGATGTATGCTCTTTATTTCTCTTAGATGTGGTGTATTTGTACATGAAAATTGTTGATTTCCTATGTTTGAGTTCTAGTGCTGCTGATGAAAAATTAATTTCCGAAATGGCAATACAGCTCATTAAAATTTATTGCAGTTGGAGTCAACATATACATGTGTATGTTATGGTCTCATTTTCATTTAGTCCATATCATTTGAATAATTCATAAAATATATAAATCTAAAAGATCAATGAATTTTACCTAAAACAGGATTTAAGTTCTCTTGGAGTGGAAGAATGTATTCTAAGACTTTCAGGACTTTGACAGATCGAGGAAAATGTACCATTGTTAGAATTATAGATTTTTGCAACACAGCAGCTATTGAAGTTAAGAGGAATATAGATCTGGAGACTAGAATATTTATTTTTTTTATTTCCGGGGAAGTTTTGACCAGAATATTTATTATTAAAATTGTTCCCCTTTCATCCCTTCATTTGTTGCTAGATAAAATTAAAAGTATAAAAAGTTATTTCTCTAATTCTTGTTCAAAATAAATACTTCCCAAATGATGTTAGATGAACTTAATAATCAACATGTTTAGACATTCATCTCACTTCCTGATTGGTTGTCTCGTATCAGTTTCTAGAAATAGTGCAACCGAATATTGATGAAATTACTGTGGTGACACCTGCATTATTGTCTAGCTAATTAATTTTTACATTTTATGACTAAGATAACTCAATTTATTGATAATATGACATTTTTTATAAAAAATATTACACTCAACACCCCTTTCAATGAAAGGCGCAATGATACACATAGCAACGATGACAGCAACAAAATGGCGGCGTACTTGAGACTGGAGACTATGAAGATCGCTTTACGTCAAATAAATTGAGTAGGAATTAGAGAAAAAATCTCTAACATTGTTTTCCGGTTTATTACGATAATTTCTCACATCTCGGATAAACCTCGAACTTTAAAATTTGAAAATTTAACTATCTCGATGTGAGAAATATACGTAATAAACTGGAAACAATGTTAGAGACTATATTTAAGAAATAAACCAAAATCTTGATGCGATTTGAATTAACCATAATTCATCATCTGTCATATTATATCAATTAAAACAGTCATATTTTGTCTAAATATTATATTTCATCAAAAAGTTAGCTGTTATATTTTGGTACTTTGTGAAAAAAACATAAAGTTTCCATAAAATTCATCAAAATAAAGTATATTTTTACAAGATTTTACAGGTAAAATACAGGTAAATAATTTTATTACAAATTAGAAACAAGCCTCCTTGTTTATTTATACCTGTAATTAAAAGTGGGCAAACCAGGATGACACCTCGAATAGATTAGATTATTATCATATTAGAAACAATAGTGGGGACCTTTTGGAAAGACATTATTACAATAATAAACTGTTATTTTATGGGAATTCGGATCTACTGTTTCTAGTATATGGTAATTATCTCACCAACTCGCAACCGACAGACAGTTCAAAATTTTTGTTTTTCTGCATGGAAATATAAATAAAATGTTTTTTTAAACCAATAAAACATTCCCACTCTTCATTTCTGGTTGTAATAATGTCTTGATTCTACCACAAACATTCACTCGGGAATACATTACTACCCTATGGTATTTAATCCACAACCCAAATGCCCTTATGAATTATATCCGAAGGAATAAAGTACACTATAAGTACACTATTGTGCTTATTCCATTTGAGTAGATCAACATAAATCGAAAGATATACACCAGAATGGATTAACGTTTTTAAATCTTCGAGGTACACTAAAAGATATGTCCAGAGATGGTCTTAATTTTAACTTGCTAAGATATATTTTAGGACGAATCTTGGGATACTATCGAGGCTTGTTTAGGGTATATTGGGATACGGGATATTCACCACTTTTGTTAATGGGATATGGGATATTTTAGGCAAAAAGAACTGGGATATGGGATATTTTGACTCGTTGAAACGGGATATTTCAATAATTAATGGGATATCTTCAATTTTCAAAGGGATATTTTAGTCCAGACTTACTGGGATATGGGATATTGGTACCCTTCCTAAACAAGCCTCACTATCGATGATGTCATTTTGGACGGAAAGACATTTTCTCAGACCAGTTTTAAATCATTTCACTGTATGAATTTGCGTTATTAGATCGATTTCAATATAAACAACGATGTTTTATCGAAAACAAACCAAAACAAAAAACAAAAACAAACAAACATACAAACAATAAAAATATTCGGGGGAGGGGGTGATTTCGTTCGTAAGAGTTATGAGGCTTGTTTAGGGTATATTGGGATACNGGATATTTGCCACTTTTGTTAATGGGATATGGGATATTTGAGACAAAAAGTTCTGGGATATGGGATATTTTGACTATGAAAAACGGGATATTTCAATAATTAATGGGATATCTTCAATTTTCAAAGGGATATTTTTGTCCAGACTTACTGGGATATGGGATATTGGGACCCTCCTAAACAAGCCTCAGTTATAAACGAAATTAAATCTCTCATGAATATTAATTAGTATATACTAGTATACGACATGAATTCCACGAAAAATTGTTCTCCCGAAATAGTTTTAAAAGCTTAGATCCACGAAATTTTATCCCCATGAAAATTAAAATTTATCAATACATCAACATAGTTACTATATTAGGTATAATGAAGTACTTGAGAACCCAAGTGCCAGTCAGAAAAAAAAATAGAAGAAAAGACCAAAGACAATACAAACACTGGAAACACAAAGAAAGCGAAGAAAAATGGGAACACATACAGACGAACATGACGAATTTATTATTGTCGGGGAGGCGGTGGTATAAGCATCTTTTTTAAGACACATATTCAGGTTAAGCATGTTACTTCCGACGATTGTGTCAAAGCCAGTGTAGGTGAAAAGATACAAAATGGGAAGATCCACTGTTACCTGGTTCAAAAGATCGATTGTGTAAAACTGTAAAACTTGAGTATTACAGTTCTATAGAAACAGGGACTATATTTATAGTCCCTGATAGAAATATTAACATCATAACAAGATTGCAGGATTCAAGGCTCGCTGATTTAAGAAATCTCACGACAGTTTGCCAGTACAAGTACAAGTGTTGGCATTCATATAAAACTATTAGTCTAGATACTTGGTGTTGTCTAAAAATCTACATGCCAGTTTTATGAAACATATATTTACAAATATATTGTGAATAAATAATATTGTGGTATAATTTTGGAGGGATATGCGTAACCCTTGATAAAATTTATGGCTTCTTGTCGTTAATCGATAAGAGTAATTGGTGTAGTAACCGATGAAACAACATGCAAAGATGGAAATTTTGCTCTAAGAAATCGTAAAATTCTTTATTTTTGTTTTTGACGTGGCGCATTTTCCCCATTAGAACAATATATAAACTGTTGTAAAAATTGGTCGTCAAAACTTAGTGGCAAGTAAAATACGATAGAAATAGCTAGATCATCATATTCAACGCAATACAAGTATGCTCCAGACTGTATACATTTTTTGTAAGCACACATAAGGTATGAACACTGTCATCCGTTGCTGGACAAAGGACCAAAATACAACATATAAACGACCACGGGGCTTATTTTTAGTTGAATCAGACAAATTTGATTGCTTTTTCATTTTAATTATTGGTTGCTTTTGAAGTATTTTTGGATAACCAAATTGTATTGGTGTCCAACTACGATCCAGATTTCATTAAATACACCGAAATGTTATCATAAAAGGCCAGAATAACATTTCCAAATAGGTTGTGATCTGTTTTCCTCAATAGATGCCCTTTGGGTCAGGACTAAAACTGCAAAATGTACTACACTAGATATATTCGAGTACTTTCTTCTAACTTTCAGACATTTGTGTATTTTTTTCAAAAACTAGATAAGCATAAATTGAATTCCATGTGAAATATAGCCATTTTTACCAGAATATTTAATAGGATTACATACAAATAATTGTTCAACGTTTTGCAAAGTATGAAAAAAAAATTCGTGCAGGCATTTTCAAAGACCACAGAGGACACAAATCCAATACAGAAAGAAAATAAGTGGTACTACTTAAAATAAACAAGCAATAGGAGTAGAAACAATAGTTATCAACGAAACTTTGTTCGGGGTGGCCTAGAAATTACATTATTTCTTGAACAAGCTACAATATATGATAAATCCCCATCAAAATCTGATGCTGCACTTTTCTAAAAACGTGAATTTTCTTGGTAATCAATCGTAAATGGGCCGCATCTTATGAAAAACAACGTTGGTATTTCTGAGTAATAAGTAATTTTCACCTTAATGGAGACACAAACATCTAAGTTGAAGAAAAAAAAGTAAAACCGGGCAACGTCTGCCTACAAATATTTGTCATTAAGTAGCCCGACGAAAGACAAAAAATAGGACTAAAACAATATCGATAGACCACACGGGGCACATCTAGATAGATGTAAGCAAACCTTGCAGTGTAACTTAGGTTGAAAAGGCAAAAATAGTCGTTTATACAGATTATAACATTTTAGTACAAACAATGAAAATATTGAAAACATAAATCAATCAGTAAACGTATGAGAAATTCTCACACAAACAAACACACTATACTTGTAATATTATAAGAGCATACACCTCAAGTACGGGGAGACATTATATGGATTCCATGCAGCACGAGAGACAAACTCAGCAACAAATAGAAAATATGAAAGGATATGGAGTGAATGTACGTGTTACAAAAACGCACATGATACATAGAAAACTCCAGTTTATCAAGGACAAGGCTTTAATTCCTGTCTACATCTTGATGTCGCCTGAGGGTCTTCAACCAGAGGTGAACAATATTGACCCCATCAAGCGAGATTAAGAAGGCCCCTAGCAGGCACTTGAGCGGTATTCTTGACAGAGATGATATCAAGGTAACCCCCTTACTCCCAACCCACCATGGAGTGTCAACTTGGGCGATGCTCAGGGTTATCCAGCTGAAAGCACCAGGGTTACAAAAAGAGAATAAAAATGTTGAGCAACATCGATCGCAGCTAAGATATGTCATTGAAGCAACACATGTCGGGAGCGGTCAATGAGAAAAAAAGTAAAACCGGGCAATGTCTGCCTACAAATATTTGTCATTATATAGCCCGAAGAAAGACAAAAGATAAGTGCAAAACAACATCGATAGACAACACGGGGCACATCGAAAAAGATGTAAGCGAACTTGCAGTGTAACTTAGGTTGAAAGGGCAAAAATAGTCATGTGTATAGATTATTACATTTTAGTAAAAACATTTGTCAATGAAAATATTGAACACCCAAATTGAAAAAATAAATGAATTTGTAAACGTATGAGAAATTCTCACACAACCAAAACGCCATAATTGTAATATTATAAGAGCATACACCTCAAGCATGGCGAGACTTTCTACGGACTCCACGAACCACGAGAGACAAACTCTGCAGCAAAAAGGAAATATGAAAGGATATGGAGTGAATATACATGTGACAAAAACGCACACGATACATAGAAAACTCCAGTTTATCAAGGACAAGGCTTCATTCCTGTCTACATCTTGATGTCGCCTGAGGGTCTTCAACCAGAGGTGAACAATATTCACCCCCTCAAGCGAGATCAAGAAGGCCCCAAGCGTGCACTTAAGCAGTTTCTTGACAAAAATGATATCAAGGTCACTCCATTGCTCCCCACCCGCCATGGAGTGCCAACTTGGGCGATGCTCAGGGTCATCCAGCTGAAAGCACCAGGGTTACAAGAAGAGAATAAAAATGTTGAGCAACATCGATCGCTGCTAACATATGTCATTGAAGCAACACAAGTCTGGAGCGGTCAATGAGAAAAAAGGTAAAACCGGGCAATGTCTGCCTACAAATATTTGTCATTAAGTAACCCGACGAAAGACAGAAATAAGGACAAAACCAACATCGATAGACAACAAGGGGTACATCGAAATATATGTAAGCAAACCTTGCAGTGTAACTAAGGTTGAAAAGGCAAAAATAGTCGTGTGTACAGATTATAACATTTTAGTAAAAACATTGAAAATATTGAACAGCCAAATTGAAAAAATAAATGAATTAGTAAACGTATGAGAAATTCTCACACGAAAAAACACGCCACAATTGTAATATTATAACAACATAAACCTCAAGCACGGCGAGACTTTCTACGGACTCCACGCCCCACGAGAGACAAACTCTGCGACAAATAGGAAATATTAAAGGATATGGAGTGAATGTACATGTGACAAAAACACACACGATACATAGAAAACTCCAGTTTATCAAGGACAAGGGCTTTTATTCCTGTCTACATCTTGATGTCGCCTGAGGGTCTTCAACCAGAGGTGAACAATATTCAACCCCTCAACCGAGATCGAGAAGGCCCCTAGCATGCACTTAAGCGGTATTCTTTACAAAAATGATATCAAGGTCACTCCGTTGCTACCAACCCGCCATAGAGTGTCAACTTGGGCGATGCTCAGGGTTATCCAGCTGAAAGCACCAGGGTTACAAGAAGGGAATAAAAATGTTGAGCAACATCGATCGCAGCTAACATATCTCATTGAAGCAACACATGTCGGGAGCAGTCAATGAGAAAAAAGTCAAACCGGGCAATGTCTGCCTACGAATATTTGTCATTAAGTAGCCCGACGAAAGACAAAAATAAGGACCAAAACCACATCGATAGACAACAAGGGGCACATCAAAATATTTGTAAGCAAACCTTGTAGTGTAACTTAGGTTGAAAGGGCAAAAAATAGTCGTGTGTACAGATTATAACATTTAAGTAAAAACAATGAAAATATTGAACACCCAAATTGAAAAAATAAATGAATTAGTAAACGTATAAGAAATTCTCACACGAACAAACACGCCATAATTGTAATATTATAAGAGCATACACCTCAAACATGGGGAGACTTTCTACGGACTCCACGCACCACGAGAGACAAACTATGCAGCAAATAGGAAATATGAAAGGATATGGAGTGAATATACATGTGACAAAAACGCACACGATACATAGAAAACTCCAGTTTATCAAGGACAGGGCTTTTATTCCTGTCTACATCTTGATGTCGCCTGAGGGTCTTCAACCAGAGGTGAACAATATTCACTCCCTCAAGCGAGATCAAGAAGGCCCCTAGCGTGCACTTAAGCAGTATTCTTTACAAAAATTATATCAAGGTCACTCCATTGCTCCTCACCCGCCATGGAGTGCCAACTTGGGCGATCCTCAGCGTTATCCAGCTGAAAGCACCAGGGTTACAAGAAGAGAAAAAAAATGTTGAGCAACATCGATCGCTGCTAACATATGTCATTGAATCAAGACATGTCTGGAGCGGTCAATGAGAAAAAAAGGTAAAACCGGGCAATGTCTGCCTACAAATATTTGTCATTAAGTAACCCGACGAAAGACAGAAATAAGGACAAAACCAACATCGATAGACAACAAGGGGTACGTCGAAATATATGTAAGCAAACCTTGCAGTGTAACTTAGGCTGAAAAAGCAAAAATAGTCGTGTGTACAGATTATACCATTTTAGTAAAAACATTGAAAATATTGAACAGCCAAATTGAGCATAAACCTCAAGCATGGGGAGACTTTCTACGGACTCCATGCAGCACGAGAGACAAACTCTGCAGCAAATAGGAAATATGAAAGGATATGAGGTGAATGTACATATGACAAAAACGCACACGATACATAGAAAACTCCAGTTTATCAAGGACATTATCAAGGACAGGGCTTTTATTCCTGTCTACATCTTGATGTCGCCTGAGGGTCTTCTACCAGAGGTGAACAATATTCACCACCTCAAGCGAGATCAAGAAGGCCCTTAGCGTGTACTTAAGCGGTATTCTTGGAAGAAAGGTAGGGATGATGTATATTGTAACTATGTAAGGTCATGTATTGGAACAGATATACTTTTTAAAATATTTCCTAATTTGTTATGTTACTCTCAACTTTAACCAAAACAATATGTACCCTCGTTCCTATATGTTCCCTATGTTAATGTAGCGATAGTCGCCATTTATTAAATTTGGTGATACGGAAAGTCTTGTTTCTGAATTCTAACGGACGCAAAGGAGTCTGGCTTTGAGGTATTGAAAGCCAAAAATATCCATTTAAATATTCTGAAAAGAAAAGGCAGATGTATGATCGGTCCATGTTTTACAAATAAAATTCCAGATAAAAACATTTCATCTCACTGTTTTCAAAACACGGGAGAAGTATTGTAGTATGGTCTCAGTTTGAATTAGTATATTTAATTAATGATAAAATATTTTAAGAACCTTAGTTAGTGAAATAAATTTAAAATCATGAATGTGGCAAAACCCTAACACACAAGAAACATAACTGCGTACAAGGGATGGTGAATCCCTTTCCACGCGAACATCGGGACTTCCTACAGTATTGCCTAGTTTGTAAAAAGAATTAGTCTCGCTCTGTGCATCTTACATACGAGGTAAAAAATGTTAAGGGTTAATCTTATCGAATTTACTTACACAGATATTTTAAATACTAGTAGTATTTTTTGTCAACCAATCGGAAGTTTACTAAGTTACGGCTGAGCCAACACGAAAAATTTACAAGTGTTTATAATATTTTAAGAATTGTAATTTATCGAGGCTAACTTAAACGTAAATGGCATTGACAAGAATAAGCAAGGAACTGTCAAAAGAATCTGTCAAACGACGCACCCAGTGGATGTTCAGTAGAGCAAGAAGGCGAGGACCCGTTTCAATGGAAAGCAACGATCATGGGACCACCAAACAGTCCATATGCTAATGGAGTATTTTACCTGGAAATAAGTTTTCCAACAGACTATCCATACAAGCCACCAACATTGAAATTTGAGACAAAAATATACCATCCAAACATAGGAGGCAATGGATTTATAGGCTTAGATTTACTTAAACATCCGTGGTCTCCAGCTCTAACAATATACAAAGTACTCTTATCTATAGTGTCACTACTACAAGACCCCAATCCAGAGGAGCCAGTGGAACAAGAAATAGCAGAAGTTTATAAAACAGATAGGAACAAATATGACAGAATTGCCAAAGAATGGACTGATAATTATGCAAGATAACTGATGTGACAATGCTAGACTGATACGTAACTAATAAACTAAGAACTTCAATACTTCCTTAGTACATTTTGTACTACGGTAGTAACTACTATACATTATGTATTTATTTTGTATAAGTATTGTTACCTTATCCAGTTTGATTATTACTACAGAAAAGCATTTGGCTGATAACTTACTATTATTGTCTTTTTAGTAACACTTTTATTCCATTTTCAATCCACCACAAAGATTAAAGTGGGATAAAAGACAAAATCGATATATTCAAGTTCAAGATCGAAGTATCACATCAACGACTTTCCAAATTTGTAAGGGACGAAAACAACATCACACTAAAAAGAGTATATATTTGATCATGTACAAATTACATTAAACCCAAATAAACAGATAAAATCGACAAATCAGGTGCTACTACACTGATATCAATATAGCTGTTGAAGATATGTAAGGTATATTGAAATCAGAAAAGCATATCGTATTAAAGCTCGGGTTAGGTACAGATTCACTGATTTCTTTTAACTTATTACAGCAAAGTTAGGTTTTTGTCTGAAGTTTTGTTGACATATTTTAACATTCTGTTGTTATGCAAAAGGGGGGAAATGTATAATGTTATAAATTTATATCAAGAATTTCCAGATTTCTTGGAAAATAAATTTCCATTTTTTTCCTTTTGTATTTGTTTCATCTGTTAATGCACTAGTTACTATTACGATAACATGAAGTAAGACCAATCTATTTATAGATAAATGTTTTTAAAACCGGAATGTAGATTCCATACACATATATGGTTTGTTTTGTGCCATTTAGATCAATCATGTAATTTTACTTGGTAATCTTAAGCACGGACCATTTGATTTTCAGGGGGCTGGGATTTTTACCCGGGCCGGAAATTTTTTTTGTCCCGCTTCGCAGGCCAGATAATTTTTTTCCGCTGTACACTAAGTTGTCTCTTTGACACATTCCCCGTTTCCCTTCTTTTTCTTAAGTTAAGAAATTTTGTTGGGCCATGCTTTTTTTTCTAATGGACAAAGTCAGAGCCAGATTATTTTTTTTCAACCCAAGTGCTGGCCAGAAAATTTTTTTTAGGCAAAGATGGGGGCCAGAATTTTTTTTCTAAAAAATACCAGCCCCCCTTTAGTTAAAGAAGCAGGTACATTGAAATCGGCAACAATTGATACCAAACTAGATTTGCAACTGTAAGCTGTAGTTCATCTCGCCCAAGCATGATGTTGATTGCTTACAACCTGTTCTTAGTATCAGAATCTACCTAGAAATCAATTTTTGTTGAATAAGACAAATTTGATTTTTTTTTTATTATTATTTATTTATTTTTTTTTTGGTCGCGTTATTGAAAAGTGTTACTTCTGAAGAATGCTTGGATACCGTACTTGGATACCTTAAATTGGTGCCCAACTACAATCCAAGTCTCATTTAAGTACATCGAAAAGTTTATTAAAAAGTCAAAATAACATCCTTTTAGAGCTTGTTATCTATTCCTAAATAGATGCTCGTCGGATCCAGATTACAACTGTGTGCTGTACAACAGAGGTATTTAAACTTTCAATACACTTTCAGACATCTGTGAATTTTTGTTTTTGAAAAAGGTGCGAAAGTATCAGAATACGACATGCATAAATTGAAATATATGTGAAATGTATCCATTTTGATCACAATGTTTCAGAGAATTCACCTGCATGTATTAGTTCCACGTTGTGCAAGGTATAAATAACAAAATATCGAAGTTACTGTTAATTTATTTTGCGCATTTCAACAACTTATGTCTCATCAGGCAGATCAAACCCAAACATTAGGAAGTCCATATACCGAAACACGTGTAAAAGCTGACCGAGAACAAATAACCAAAAAGATCTAAATTCAGCTAAGGACAGAGCTCTGCATGAGGGAGATACTCCTTAGTTTTAAACAAAATTTTGTTAAATTTAGATATTGCAAATTTCAATAAAATCGGTTTTCGGGTAAGCACTGAAGCACTGACTATTGGGTTGGTGAATACCCTCGGGGACTAACAGTCCACCAGCAGACGCTAAAATAGAATCTAAATAGATCTAAATAAAATAGCCAAAAAAATCGGCTAAGGAAAGAGCTATGCACGAGGGAGATTCTCCTTGGTTTTAAACAAAATTTTGTAAAATTTAGATATTACAAGTTTTATAAAATCGGTTTTGTTTTCGGGTCAGCACTGAAGTACTGCATGACTACTGGGTTGGTGAATATAAAAGATTTTTCGCAGGCATATTCAGAATCTACTGCGGTCATGCTGACTCGAAAGACAAAAAACAGAAAAAACAAGAGGTAGAGAAATAATATTTATCCGCATAGCTTTGTTTGTGATAACATAATGTAAACGTTGATTAAAAAGTTGCTTGGCCCGAAAACCGATTTCATCGAAAACTTGTAATGTCTACATTTTGTTCAAAACTAAGGAGTATCTCTGCATAGCTCTGTCCTTAGCTACATCTGCATAAGGTACACGGTAAAAATTGTTTGTGTTATTTTTATGGAATTTAAATGCACAGATATTTAAATCCACAGATATTTAAAACGGGTTATTATTCAATGTTAAATAATTTCTTGCCAGTCGGAAGTTACGTCAAGTTACGGTCGAGTCAACACAAGTGTTTGTAAGGCTTTAAAAACTGCGACTAATCGAAGATAACTTTGGAAAAGAATAAACAAGGAAGAATTGTAATTAATCGAAATTAACTTAAGCATAATCGCATTGAAAAAAAACAAGGAAGATTAATCAAAGCTAACAGAATTTAAGTATAAACTTAAATTCGTCTATCGCGTCGGGCATTTACGGGATCGTATACTTTGTTTTATATAACAACCTTTTGTAACGAGTTACTTCCCTTTCCAAATTACACGATTCCGGAGTCAACAGCGTTAAAATTTTAAAGAGAAAATCCAAGGCCATCAATACAGAAGAGTGCTAAGTATTAGTCAACAAGGGTCGGTAAAGTAATAATAAACATGAAGCAAAATTTTGTATGCAATTGAATTGTGTTTTTTGACGAATTATTCGGAATTATTAGAACTTTATTGCAGGCTGTGATCGCCACGCCGTTGAATCGCGATCCTGAGACATCAGTCATTTAATGAATAAT
>MJUU01043289.1:294866-309002 GCA_002080025.1 Modiolus philippinarum
GCAGGTAATGATTTGGGTAACAAAAAAGTTGGTTTTTTGCGCAACGAATTAAAAAATATAATTCGTTGGATATCAATCGAACTTCCTAACACAACCATAGTTTGGTCACAAATTCTCCCCCGTTTGTCGTGGAGATACTCTGAGAATCACCCTGCCATGCATTTGTGTCGTTACAGAATCAATAATTCTATTGCGGCTTTTGTCACAAAACTTGGTGGTCATTATATAAAATACCCAGAGATATGCCGTAACCATTTATTTCTCAAACCCGACGGAGTTCACCTCACACCATTTGGAAATGACATATTTTTAAATGTCTTACAAGGTGCTATTGAGTATTTTATGTCAACAAATAAAGGTGGTTTAATTTTCCCTTGTGGATCTCACAGTTGCTGAAGCCATGAGTGCACATTTTGAGCCTATTATATCGGTTGGGTTTAATTTTTTAGACGTTATGCATTACGAGACTTGAATTTTGTATAGAAGTTGACAGTTCATAAACATAAATTTGTTTTGAGATACTAATTGCATTTCATCTATCTATTTTTAATGTATATATGTTTGTTATTTCACGATTTCGGTATTGGTCCACAGGTTATCAGCGAACAGGCCATTTTATGGCGGTTGACAGTGCAACCAGGAGTTTGCTTGCTCTGTCAATTTGGCGGAATTCGCTGATTTTAATCTTGATATTATATATTATGCTGCTGGACATATCTTTTAATCATTTGCACCCGTGTATCCCACGGTGCGGTCAGACATTAACATACAAGCACCTGTGTATCCCACGGTGCATTGTATACCCGATAAATGTCTATCTATCTATTATCTATCTAAGGTTGCCATAATTTGTCGGTAACCGCATATCTTGAGACAGTATCTATCTATGAATTATCTTTGATTGTATATATCTATATATCTGTCGTACAACTATTAATTATTAAACCTGTGGCCAATTACCGCCAAAACTTACATATCTGTTTCTTATATATTCCGTACGAGATAACAGAATTTAAGTATAAACTTAAATTCGTTTATCGCGTCGGGCATTTACGGGATCGTATACTTTGTTTTATATAACAACCTTTTGTAACGAGTTACTTCCCTTTCCAAATTACACGATTCCAGAGTCAACAGCGTTAAAATTTTAACCCACCCTCCCCCTCCAGTATGTAAGGAACGAATACTGCTGCTGGTTTTGAATTTATAATTTCAGATGCGGTTCTGCCTTGTAGTTGGTGAATTGGAACTGGATTTAGTTGATGTTTGAATGGATTACACCAAATACATGACATTTTAGTATTCCGGTCAGATGCAGTTGCCTATATTATTTTCTGTGAAACGAATATTTGCGTTTCGAACTCTACTTCGTGTGAGCGGAATTCGCTGATTTTAATCTTGATATTATATATTATGCTGCTGGACATATCTTTTAATCATTTGCACCCGTGTATCCCACGGTGCGGTCAGACATTAACATACAAGCACCTGTGTATCCCACGGTGCATTGTATACCCGATAAATGTCTATCTATCTATTATCTATCTAAGGTTGCAATAATTTGTCGGTAACCGCATATCTTGAGACAGTATCTATCTATGAATTATCTTTGATTGTATATATCTATCTGTTGTACAACTATTAATTATTAAACCTGTGGCCAATTACCGCCAAAACTTACATATTTGTTTCTTATATATTCCGTACGAGATAACTTAAACATAAAGCGTCGAAAAGAATAAACAAGGAAGACTAATCAAAGCTAACTTGAGCATAATTACATTGAAAAGAATAAACAAAGAGAATTTATCGAAGCTAACGTAAGCATAATGACATTAAAAAGAATAAACAAGGAAGATTAATCAAAACTTTCTTAAGCTTAATGGCATTGGAAAGAATGAACAAGAAAGAATTGTAATTAACTGAAATTAACTTAAGCATAATGGCATCGAAAAGAATAAACAAGGAATTTCTTTATCTGTCAAGACACTCACCCAGTGGATGTTAAGCACAGCAGAAAGGAGAGGACCCGTTTCAGTGGAAAGTAGCGATAATGGGACCACCAAACAGTCCATATGTTAACGGAATGTTTTTTCTGGAAATAACTTTTCCAAAGGACTATCCAATTAAGCCACCAGCAGTGAAATTTGACACAAAAATATACCATCCAAACATTGGTAAAAATGGAGAAATAGGTTTAGATATACTTAGACACAAGTGGTCTCCAGCTCTTACAATATATACAGTACTCCTTTCTGTATTGTCATTACTAGAAGACCCCAATCCAGATGATCCAGTGAAGCAAGAAATAGCAGAAGTTTATAAAACAGATAGGAACAAATATGACAAACTTGCTAAAGAATGGACTAGTAATTACGCAAGATGTCCGATGTGAAACTGCCAGACTGACATGTACATATTCGGTAAACTCAGTACTTCTTTTTTATGACTTCATTAGTAAAACTGAGAACATTAAATACATTGAGTACAAACACTCATTGTCTCAGCAGCTTCAGTCTTTTCATAATGATAATCAGAAAGCACACTGTGATATTATTTACAAGATTAAAGTAAGTGAGAATCGAACCCTTAGACTAACACGAACAATCCGAGGACAATGGCAACATAGGAAAAACAAATACACTAGTAAGGGACAGAAAAGAAAAATGATACACACACACATACAAAGACAATCAATACAGATCCAATAAAAAATTATGAGTGTGATCAGGTGCACCGGTGTAGTAGGTGAGATCAGGTGCACCGGTAGAGTAGGTGAGATCAGGTGCACCGGTAGAGTAAGCGTCTCCTGCTTCTTGTAAGACACCCGAAGTGTTGAACAAGTCAAATCCAGTAGTTAAGTCCGGTAGATGAAACAATAATTAAGCTTTTAAAGGGAAAGATCAGTTCTCAGCTGGGAAACAGATATCCCACAGCGGTCCACAAGATGCTAATATCGACCTCTTAACTTTCAAGTTATGGGTAACATACCCTTGTTTAAGTTTATTTGCGAGCAAAGATAAGGAATATTGTCATACAAGTTCGGTTGTCAAAATTGATTTCACTTTTTCAGAATCTGTTTGAACTTAAATAATCATACCAAAACAAGACTCGCTCAATAAGAGGACAGACGTGTACATCATAGAAATATTCACATGTTATAATAAACTAGATAACAAAATCAGTGATAAAGAAATCATTTCACCCACATCAAAACTCAAAAGCAACAAATTTCCAGGTTTCAATGATATATCAAATAACATTATTAGGTATAGTCATCCAGTATTACTGTTTGTCTCATTGTTCAATTTGTGGACCTTTAATATATTGCTGTGCTCTGGCTGACAGTTTAAAGCACTTCTTCACAAATCTAGTGGTGTTGATGATACAAACAATTCCAAAAGTAAACTAAATAATTTATGAAAATTCCTATTGTTTTGTTACAAAATAAAGAAAGAATGGAAGAATATCGGTCACAAATCGTTTTGTTAGAAACAAAAACTAACTGAAGAATTTCGGAAAAGTTTACATAACTGGAAAAATATCTAGTTCGCTTGATAGACAGTCGAACATGTTTGTTTCAGCAAAAAGGTAAATTGTGGAAATACACGGATTTGGAAACATAATACTTTGAAAACGCAATGAAATTAGCTCGTTAACAACCACGTCCATCGTCTGTCTGCTCACAAAAATTTAATTCTTCGGGACAATCAAAATTTCGATCGCAGATTTTTAATATTGAGTACATGGTTTTCGAAAATGAAATTACTGAAAAGATTTGGATAAAGAGGTCTTATGTGTCCTAATTTTTCTAATTAAAAAAAATGGCCTCAGTGTAATCTTGTTAGTCATAAGAGATAAATCAAAGTATAACTATGGTTACAAATCGCTGCAGGCTACGACAGTAGTATACTGAACATGTGAACATTTTTGGCGCAGAGTGTCAGAACATACAAAAAAAGGTTTTAAGCGCATTGGTTTGCCCTATACAACTGGGTCCTGGACATGTTAATTTACATGACACAGAAAGATCATAACATGCAAGACACATTAATATAAGACATTGCAACTTGCAGGACACAGTGAGATCAGACATGTTTATTTGGAGGACACAGTAAGGTCAGATATTGCAACTTAAATGCTGCTGATGGGAGGTTACTCCTTGAATATGAAAAAGAAAAGAAATGGGGTAAATGTCAAGGAGACAATATCCCTTATCCAGGTTAAAACGACCCAAAACAAAGCATCTAGGGGTCACCGTACGGTCTTCAACACAGTGAGGAACCTCACACCATATAGCAAGCCCTAAATGGCCCCAAAAAGGGTAAAAAGTGAATAAATCAAGAAACTAAAATTTCATAAGAAGACACGGACAAGCCAGTCACCAACATATTCCTGACTTGGGACAGGCGTAATAAATTGCGGTGGGGTTAAACTCGTTTTCTTGGATCCAAACCCTCCCCCTATGTGTGGTGAATGGCTAAAAAATAAATACACAAAAAGACTCACCGTAAAAATCAAACTAGAAAAAAGTCCAACTTATCAAGACGAGTACCCTTACAATGAATTACATAAAACATGAAAACAATACACACAGGTACTGTCCGGACAAATGCTCGCAGTTACTGACAGCTAGCTAAGGACATGATTTCCGTTGACTAAGATATCAAGCCTTCTTACATATGAAACTTCNCTCACAAAAATTTAATTCTTCGGGACAATCAAAATTTCGATCGCAGATTTTTAATATTGAGTACATGGTTTTCGAAAATGAAATTACTGAAAAGATTTGGATAAAGAGGTCTTATGTGTCCTAATTTTTCTAATTAAAAAAAAATGGCCTCAGTGTAATCTTGTTAGTCATAAGAGATAAATCAAAGTATAACTATGGTTACAAATCGCTGCAGGCTACGACAGTAGTATACTGAACATGTGAACATTTTTGGCGCAGAGTGTCAGAACATACAAAAAAAAGGTTTTAAGCGCATTGGTTTGCCCTATACAATTGGGTCCTGGACATGTTAATTTACATGACACAGAAAGATCATAACATGCAAGACACATTAATATAAGACATGGCAACTTGCAGGACACAGTGAGATCAGACATGTTTATTTGGAGGACACAGTAAGGTCAGATATTGCAACTTAAATGCTGCTGATGATAGGTTACTCCTTGAAACACGTTTACAGCATAACGAAATTAACTGTATTTTATGCAACTTTGGTATTTTTGTATTTTAAAGTACAAAATAAGGCAAGACGTGGTAATTTGCGGAACACAATGAGATCAAACATGGTAGCTTGCAGGAAACAGGGAAATCAGACATGGTAATTTTCAGGATAAAGTAAGATCAGATATGGTAATTTGCAGGACACAGTAAGATCAGACATTGTGGAAATACACGGATTTGGAAACATAAGACTTTGAAAGTTCGGCTCTCACTTATATTGTAACTTCTAGGATACAGTAAGATCTAATATTTTCTCCTATTTCTAGCAAATTTAACCAACGCCTGACCGGTGTGATAAAAATGTTTCTCGTCTCTAGTGAGAGAACAACTCGCGTAAAATTTCCCACCAAATCTGTTCGGAACATTATTCTCGAGTGTTTGACATTATGTTATTAGAGAAACAAATTGTTAAAAACTTAAACACGTTAATTATGAAATTTCTCACATCTTGTTAAATAAATTTTCAAATGTTTAAAAACTCAGTCAGCCTCGTTTTCAAACATTTGCAAAATTTATTTAACTCGATGTGAGAAATTTCATAATCAACTTAGTTCTCGTTGTAGATGCTATATGTAACTTACAGTTATTAGTCACTCAGTTATTTATTAGTTATTAATTATTTATTACAGGACACAGTAAGATATGGTAACTTCCAGAAAATGTAAAGTACAGATATGGTCAATTAACTTTAATTGAAGGAAACAGTAAAATCAGATCTGGTACTTGCAGGACACAGTAAGATCAGATGTTGTAATTTGCAGGACAGAGTATTATCAGACTAGTAATTTGCAGGACACAATTAGATCAGACATGGTAACTTGTCAGACACAGTAAGATCTGATAAGGCGACACGCAGGACGCAGTAAGATCAGATATGGTAACTTCCTGAAAGTATATGGTACATTGACGTCACTTGAAGGACACAGTAAGATCAGACACGGTACTTGCAGGACCACGTAAGATTAGACATGGTTACATGCAGGACAAAGACAGATCACAAATGGCAACTTTCTGGACACCGTAAGATCAGACATATTAACTTGAGGTCACTTGAAAGACACAGTGAAACCAGACATAGTAACTTTAGGTCACTTGAAAGACACAGTATAAGATCAGACATGGTAACTAACAGGAGACAGCAAGATCAAACATGATAACTTCAAGGACACAGTGACACAAGACATGGTAACTTGAGGTCACTTAAAAGACAAAGTAAGATAGGACATAACTTCCAGAAGACAGCAAGATCAGAAATTATAACGTCAAGGACACAGTGACACAAGACATGGCAACTTGAGGTCACTTAAAAGACAAAGTAAGATCAGACATGGTAACTAACAGAAGACAGCAAGACCAGACATGATAACTTTAAGGACACAGTAAGACAAGAAATGGTAACTTGAGGTCACTTGAAAGACACTGCAAGATCAAACATGATAACTTCAAGGACACAGTACTAAGACTAGACAATAGTAACATTGAGATCAGACATGGTTACATGTACTTGCAAGTAATAGTAAGACAGAATCATTCAAACTCTGAAATAAGGAAGAAAATAATCAAATTAAATAAAAATCTTAACTATGAATGAAAGTGTCAGGGGAGTGCCATTAATTTGAAGTCAGCATATGTGCAACCATTTCGAATGAAATAAAAGGGACAACAGGAAACACCTACAATGGCTGAAAATTATAATTACAGCCACAATCTGCTATGGAACTGCATAGGAAAAACACAAATAAGACAAAAGACAAACGTAAACAACGATAGGAACTCGGGACAGTCGGGCTTGGTACCGGCACTAGCAACCGTCGGAATATTGCTACGCACCCCTATTGAACGGATCCCGATTTAATAAATAAGTCGCACAAGGATCTGAGGCCTTATACGCACATACAGGAACAAAACAAAAAATATCTTTTTTTGTATACATATTAGCACATTATTAAATAATTTCAATTGATCTTACCCCCCCCCCCCCCCGGAGCACAAGATTAATTAATTAGTTTTGTTTTGGTTTCTGTTTATTGAATTATAAACTAGAAATTCTTACTAAAACCGATGGATCGTGCAGCAAATTCTTATACTTGAAGGCATCTCTTCTTTGTACAGAAAACATGAAAGTTCTTTTGTTTTTCTTTCGGAAGTTTCATGTTTTGTTTTTATGTTTTCTTTATTGCCATCTCTCTTGGCCATGTTTTTTTTTAATTTAATGCCCATTTTGTACCTTCAGTATTCTACTGTCGTTGTTTGGTTACACTATTTAAAGTGTAACCAAATAGATTCATTTCAATTCAGTCATGGAAGCAAAGTTTTCATTGGAGAAAAAGACTACTATCTTTCAATCAATTTGTGTAATAGTGAATTTAAAAGGCATATTTTTGGCATAATGTAAACACATAATACATAACCTTAAATGTAAATTCACTGATGCATTCATTCAGAATAGAGAGACTTTGTCAGTTCATCGATGAAGTGAAACCAGAAAAAAACTTTGAATAACTGCTAAAGCAGAACAAAACTTATAATGAGGAGTTCGTACAGCAGATTCTTATATTAAATATCAGGTATTTAGTGAAATATGTTATACTTTCTCCATGTGTTCTCCAATTTAGGTCACATAGCACTATTTTCTATATTTTGACTAAGGAAGTAACCAGGTCAATGGGTTACCATTCTGGCTATGTTAGACTTTCTAAACGTTTTTTCCCTTTCCTTTACCGTTGCTATTGATTATAATTATGTCTTATGCAGTTTTGAAAATATTCTGTTATACGTCATTTGGTCCGCTTTTTCTTGTTTTTGAATGATCAGTCTTTGATTTCCTACCTGGTTGCCCCTTAGATGAAGGCCATGAGCCGAAAGTGGAAACTGGCTTTGGGCATTTGATCTTCCCCCTTTTTGTCATTGTAGTAGTTTTGTTTTTAGTGCATATTTTTGTTTATTTTATCTTATAATTGTGGCCTACAATACATGTTTATTTTGCTTAAAATTAGTGTCCACAATTCAAATTAGATTTAGAAGATGTGTTGTATTTCAAGGCCAAACGGTGGTGCCACTTCTGTAAAACAATAATTGCAACCAGGCCGATCGCTGTTCTCTTACTATCACCAGATATTGTTACCAGATACTGTTAGATACGTTTAATGTTCCAAAAATTGTAACGCCAAATAAAAAATTATAGATTTTATAGAGAACAGAAACATATTAGTACTCAAAATTACATGCAACCATGAACATTATGATTATTTAATTCATATTGATTTATCCCTGAAAATTGTTCATGCATTGAGGATGTTGCCTTCATATATTGCTTCATGCATATATCGTTGTAATGGTTTTCTTATTTCTATGTCAACACAGCCAAATTTCCAGAATTTATTAAATGGTGACCAATGGACATTCACAGAACGAACATTCCAGGTGATCATGTACTTACGGTAAGCATTCGGTACATTTCGGATCTTTCTATTGATTATCATGATAGAAAAATGAAAAAACTCCATGTAAAACTGTAAACAACATAATAAAGCTTCTGCTGTTGTATCAAAGAGATCAATCCATTATAATGATTACAGTGATAGGAATTCGTTTGTATTTTGACATTTTAAGATGTTTGCCATTACAATTAGATAGGCTTTGTTTCTGTCTCTGAACAGTATGGTTTTGTAGATTTTGGTATGGTAACCGAAACTTTAAGATAATTTCATGTTCTGTATTATGAAAATTAGTCGAGTCGATTATGTTCTGTATAATGAAAATTCACCTTCAATTATTCGGACCCAAACAACAATAAATTTGTAAACAATGTTAGAAGATACAAGGAATGTGGACATCAAGTGAAATTTTATATGTAAGAAGGCTTGATATCATAGTCAACGGAAATTATGTCCTTAGCTAGCTGTCAGTAACTGCGAGCATTTGTCCGGACAATACTTGTGTGTATTGTCTTCATGTTTTATGTACTTCATTGTAAGGATACTCGTCTTGATAAGCTGGACTTTTTTCTAGTTTGATTTTTACTTTGAGTCTTTTAGCCATTCACCACACATAGGGGGAGGGTTTTGATCCAAGAAAACGAGTTTAACCCCACCGCAATTTTTGCGCCTGTCCAAAGTCAGGAATATGTTGGTCATTGGCTTGTAATTGTCTTCTTATAAAATTTTATTTTCTTGATATTTGGGTTATTGGATGTGGTTTGTTACCATTGATTTATTCACTTTTTTACCTTTTTGGGACCATTTAGGGCTTGCTACATGATGTGAGGTTCCTCTTTATGTTGAAGACCGTACGATGACTCCTAAATGCTTTGTTATGGGTCGTTTAAACCTGGATATGGGGTGTTGTCTCCTTGACATTTACCCCATTTCCGATATCAAATACAATTCGGTATTTTTTTGTTTCATTTTTTAATATAAAATTTCAAACTTGATCCCCTTTTAAATCTGCAGCATGATGTAACATTACCTTGTTCACGGTTACCACATTTTCATTCATCTACATGTACATCAAAACTATATTGTATAAATAATACACATGATTTATTAATTAATTAATATTTGAACGGAAGGATGTTGGTCTCGCTGATAGGATACAATATAATGTTTTCGTTTGCACGATAATTATGATTTTATTAATAAATTCCATTAACGAGTTGAAGCAACTTAAAGATGGTGAGCTTTTTATAATTCATTTTAGAACCATACGGTCAGCTTTAAATATAGTTATTATTCTCAGGCTACAAGAATACACATGAAAAGGCATTTGCAAACTATTTTATTTGAATTTAATATGTTACAGTAAATTTGTAAAATCTCTAAATAGGTCGAAGGCTTTGAAAATTAGAGACATACAAACATTGATATGCTACAATTAAAGTACAGGGACAAATACAATGTATATCAACCATGTTTGTGAAAATAAAATGTAGAAACTGCATTTCTTGCATCTTTGTGGAGGAATGTTCTCCAAGTAAAGTTTAGAAACTATTTTTTCTGCAAGTGCCTGCAACTAAACGGAGAAAAATGTATTAAAAAATTATCTGAAACAGGATATTATGCGAATGGGAATGAAAACTTGCTTCCTACATCAAAAATCGGAAACAAGTCTTAAAAAAGCCGCGTGGATGTGCTACAAATAAAGTCAGGGACAAAGACGGTATACGCATCCTGTATTTGTTAAAAAAAAAGACCTTTGAAATTTAAAGAAACATGGGCAGAAATTCTCCTCACTGGCAACTGCGCATGCGCGAAAATATCAATGTTTAACCAGTCTGGAATTACTATGGAGAGTAATGGGGAAAATGCATTTTTGTGCATTTTTTGGATATTTCTGTTTTAATGCTAATATTCGCGTTCATATAAGCAAAAAGTTCCATCATTTTATTTCTGTTTAGTGTTTTCAGATTGAAAATTGGTTAATGTTTAGATATTTCCTTTTTAATTTTTAATTTGAACCTTTGGTTCTCAAAAGATATGAAGCCGAAATATGAAAAATGGCATTTTGTCCGGTTTTACATCTTGATTTCTTTTTATTTCTTTTAATGTGAATATCGGCGTTCATACTACTGTGTTGTCTAAAGTTTAATTTGTTAGTCTATCTAATTTTCAATTTTCAGTTTGTTTTCCAAAATAGTTCCATTTTATGTTAAAAATGTGGATTTGTGCATTCCCAAAAACCAGAGCCAAAATTTTCTAAGTCCATACAGGTAACTGCGTCATCAGGCTAATTAAGTACATGTATATTTGGATTGTAATTGGGTTAATGTGTTATGTAATTTACAGTGATGCATACACCCTTATTTATATTCTAGCAATTGTAACTTTGAAAAATAAAATTATATTCATTAAGAAATTTCCTCTTCTAGTTTCGATTTGGTTTTCGGAAGCCCATATAAATGATAAAAATTTAAAACTCACAATTTTCTTATCAAAATATGATTCTTTGTTTGATGGGCGGTATTTTCAAAAGTATTTTATTTTCATTACTTTAGAACTTTACAAAATAATTCCATTTGATATGAAAAGTTATGAACTGTGTATTTCCGAGTTAATAGGAATATATATCTACATGACGAATGTTAGTCCATACGGGTACCTCGAGCTCCGTCCAAGTTTATGCATAAATCTTTTTTTCGGAACAAAACACTTGAAATGTAGCAAAAAAAATAATAATAAAAGAAAGAAAAAACACATGAAATGAGAAGTAAATGTAAATTAATATTTTACATGTAAAAAAGATATGATTTTCACAATAATTCTTATTAAATTTGAAAAAGATAAAAGATTCATTTTTGACGGTAGCCTATTATGTTCTCGATATCCCCATTTACATTAGGAATCAATCAAACACGAAACATTCGAAAATAATCAATTGTTCATGGAATTTAATAAAATCAGATGCACACACAAATGTATTTAAACAATATTTCATCAAATGTTTTCATAATGATTTCGTTTGAAGTCAATATCAACAATGGTGAATGGTTTATTAACCCTATTGTCAAATTGACCCCTTATTAGTTAAGAAAACATCCTTATATGACACATTTTCTCAATTACTATTTATTACTCAATTTTGATAGAAATTTAATATAGAAAACGTAGTCACGAAATAAAAGGGTGGGAAGTATGAATATAAAGTATGTAATTATCTAAAAATAACCAAAATCCGAATAATTTTTATTTTGTCTTATTTCCATTTTCACCAAATGCCATAATTTTTATTTCAAAATGTGAAAATTGATAAATTACAGCGCACAGGAGAATGAAAAAAGACGATATTATCAATCAAAAACCAACGCATTAACAGTGTTCTTTTATTGCTGGTAGTTTTCTTTTTTAGCAGCTTCCCTTAGGCCATCCTTAATAATAAAATGTTGGTTTGCTGTTTATCGATTTTGGATGTGAGTTGGTAGGTAGGTAAATTTTTTTTTTGTCTCAAAACATGTGAAAAAGGGGTTAATCTTGAAGAAAATGTGCTAAAAATAGAATAGAAAAAATTTTGTTTGGGAAATGTCAATAAAATTTTTTGAGTATGTAGGTTTTTTATGAGTAGGTCGATAAACAGCAAACAAACAATTTTTTAAGTTTGGCCTTATCGATATTCCAAAATAGTGATTTCAAGCAAAATGAAATGGACATCAACATATCGTAATCCAAACAAAACACACAACGAAGAAATACATGATGGACGAATCACGCCGGAGACATTCGTTTCGTCTTTATGATAGAAAAGATACACAAGAACGATTTTGTTTTAGTTGTATTGATATAGAGGATGAAAAACATGTTATTTTAGAATGTCTGTTATATGAAAATTTAAGGGAATCAATGTTTCTAGTCACTGTAACGAATTTATCTAAATTTATGTAAATTCTAAAACCTTAGGATTAACTCCCTCCATCATAGTTTTGTCCTTAGCTATATTTGATATTATGGATATTTCGGATTTCGTTTGGTTTTATGCATTTTAAACATTTTTGAATTTATGGATTTCCTTTGTTTGGGTTCTAGTGCTGCTGATGAGGAATTGATTTCCGAAATGGCCATACAGCTCATTAAAATTATTGCAGTTGGAGTTAACATATGTGTTATGGTCTCGTGTTCATTTACTCCATATCCTTTCGTAAAATATTATACAGCTTTCGGATTAGGAAATTATTGCATTTTTATTTATGTCATATTGTTGCCAAAACCTGCAGTAATATTATATCTAAGCGTACTAGTTTTTTTAAATTGTTCACATGGCTTTTAAATTTATATGTAGTAATATTGTGAATAACATAGTCTCTTGTTATTCTTTTCAGAGTGACACGTACTTTTTAGTCGCGTTTCATATGTTTTACCATAAACTTCGTCTTTGATAAAACATTACTGTTTAACACATTACGTTATAACGGGTAAATCAAAATAATTAATCAAAATAATTAATCAGTTGTGTTGTTTTATGATAGTCCACTGTGTGATAGTCTAATCAGAATATGTAAATTGGCACAAATTACTTAGATCATCTGTTAGATTGTCACCTTCACCAATTATGAAAGGTAAAACAAGAAAGATAACTCGTACTTCCTTAAGGTGAGGAGAATTTCTGGGGATGAAAATAAGTCGCACCTATATTCAAAATTGATTTTGCATGATTAAAGTGTGTTCTTAAGATATAAAAACAGCGGATTGTTTTGCTGAGATTTCTTATTCATCTTCGAACAGACATAAGTTTCTCACCAGTGATTAAACCGGTCTTCCGAAAACATGAAAGTTTCCCTTTTGCGCCTTACCAAATCACTCCTTTTATTTCCTTATATTATTTTTTAATCATTTTCAATAACTTCTTTCAATCAAGCTCAAAAACGTACTTAAGCAAATGGAGAAATCATACAAGAACAACAAAATGAAGTAACAAATTAAATTAATAGGAACTACTTATGTCTGCTGTGCTTAACGATTCTGTCCTCGGAATCTATCAACGGTATAACCAACCTTTTATAGCCGGCATATCATCGTCGTGAATTCTGCCTCTTCTGTATCATTTTCCTGAAACAGTACGTCTAGACTCCAGAATTCATCATGTTGAACGGATGTTGAAACCTGCTTTTTTCCTGAAGTGTGATGTTTGTGAAAATACACCTGTTCCATGCTTAAGCTGATGCCTCAACATGGCGTCTTATCCGAAAAATCGTCAAAAGCAGGACTCATTTTAAGTGGTTTCCTAACATCCTCTCAATTTAGATTTATCTTAAAATTTTTTTTTGTCTCTTCGTGTCTGAAGAACACTAATTATGGAAGTGGTATTGGGGTAGACGTTTTCAACACAAATCTACTCATTGCAATAGAAGGCAGCCCTGCGTCGAAGTATCAAAGACTTTATCAACGTCGTCTCTTATAGAGCACAATCTCAAGTTT